>LOJH01033076.1:0-16377 GCA_001685095.1 Ellobius talpinus | reverse complement strand
AAAAAAAAAGGATACGTCTGCTCCAGGCAAATACAGTATAGTCTGGAGAAAACTTGAACAATGGTCCTGATCCTGACATTGTGCGAATCATTTCCAGTTGATAGCTTTGCTTTCCTCATTTTTGAAGCACAGAGGCTTAACTGAATTATCTTTTTATCTTTTTAGAATTCTTTTTAGCTTTAGTGTTCTATGCTGTATTCTTATATAAGAACAGTAAAGCAATTTGAAAGTGTAATAATGCATTTGTCACAGATATATAATTTTTACTAGTCTACCTAAAATGCCAGTTTTATAAGTGTTTCTGTTCTTATAATGAAAGAAAATAATATAGAGACAGCATTAACTATTTTATCAAAAGTTATGTTTTGTTATATTCAACCAACTCTGAGATGATTTTAAGGTCAAAATGCTGGTTGATATCCATTGTGGTTTGTTGTGGGACAATCTTTTTGTACATTGTGAAGAAATGTCACTTGGATTCGTTTAATAAAAAGCTAAACAGCTAATAGCTAGGCAGGATTTTTGAGGCAGGGGGAACACTGGAAAGAAGAAGGGCAGAGTTTTGAGGAGAAGCCAGACAGATCCTGAACAAGTCAGACACACAGAAAGGGATAGAGGTAAAAGCCACGTGGTAGAATGTAGATTAATAAAAATATGTGTTAATTTAAGTTATAAGAGCTAGTTAGGAACAAGCCTAAGCTACAGCTGAGCCTATATAATTAATAATAAATCTCCATGTGGTTTATTTGGAAGCTGGAGGTGGGGAAGAAAAATCTACCTACAGTGGTTGATTATAAATAGGCCAAAACTCCTTGCTACTTCTTTCATTGACAATTAAAGCCTATATTTTTTACTGCTTGAGTCTCTGTGGTTGCTTAGATACCAGAAGGAGAGAAATGATGCTGTTCCTGGACTCACAAGTGGTCAGAATACTGCCTCTGTCAACACGGCCAGAAAACTGCGAGGAAGCCCGAGCCTCCTTTTGGCGAAGGCCACATATGGGGGAATGGGGCCTCTAGTGAACAGCTCTGGCTAGGCACTGATTCTCCAGTTATGTGCCAAAGTCACCGTGAAAATGGATCTTCAATACCAGTTGAACTCTGCCCATTGGCACATGTAGAGCAGAGCTGTCTCCACCAACCACTGCCCAAATTGCAGATCTACAGGAAATAAGTGACTCTTCTTAGCCATTGATTTAGTTATATGACAGATAACTGCCATGAAGTGAAGACTTTCTTGTTAGTAATCACATAAACTATGTTCAATTTGTACAGCAAGCTCTGCTATCATGGCATACACGTATTCTTGGAAACCTCATGCTTTGTGATTATCCACCTACTTGTTGAATATAATCAATAAGGAAAATAGCACCAAGGAAATATTTCATAAGGAGTCCTCCCAACTATAATAGCAACACCTTTAGAAAGCCCAGCCATAACACAGCTCCAGAGGCGTTCACGTTTAGAATTGCAGTGCCAGCAGAGCAACCTCAGACCCCCAGACTTGTGTCACCAGACAACCTGCAGAGTGAAAAGGAGGCTGCTACATGGTGGAGGCCAACTTCTATGTATTGGGAGCCAAGGCTCCATAATAAGAACTTGGCTCTAAAAAACAAAAAAGTGAAAATTAAAAATAAATAAGAAAGAAAAAAATCAATCAATAAGATGTCAGTGTTTGGTGATTTTCTTGTGTAATTCATACTAAAATGCACACCTGAGCTGGGTAGCTCAGGTCTGAAATCCTGGCATTCAGGAGTCTGAGTCACATAGAGAAATTCTGTCTCAAAAATGAAACACAAGAAAACACTTAAAAGGGACCAGATAGACTGTTAGTGGCATGCATGGGTGATGTACTGAACTAAAGGTTCAACCCTCTGTAGCCACATCCCTGGGTCAAGGATTTGGGCCTCATGAGCTCCTTTGTTTTAATGGACTCAGTTTCAAAGGCTGGAAGAGATTTTTGTAGGTGGAGCTTTGGCTTCCATACCTCTCACTACCCCCAGGAAGGGGAGCCAGTATTCCTGGGAGGCTTGGTGACTTAGACCTGAGGGAAGGATGTTGGGTTGGAGGGGTTCATGTTCCTCAGAAGTTCCTCAGTGTTGGTGATATTGGTGAGACAAACCTTTTCAGGGTAGAGAAGACTTTTCAGGGGTTTGAGGAAGAGCATTGATGTATCGTCAGAGAATGTTGTCATCAAACATTGACTATACGGGAAGAAACTCACCAAGCAGGTCAGGTCCTTCTCTGTCCACTGCCTTGAGCCCAGGGTCACTGGGCAGAAGTTCTGGAGTCAGAGTAGCATCCTGAAGAAGGAATTTAGAAAGACAGATGTCAAGAGAGGATGTTTCTCTGTTCATGTTAAAGGCTATACTTACATTTTTAATACTGTTACTTAAATTTAAGCAAAGGATTTTTGTTGCCAGCTTGACTTTTCTATGGAGCAAAGAAGGCATGGGGCTGACTTAGAATTTCTGCTATGAACACTCCAGTAAAACTCGTAGAATACTGAAGTTGACGGAGCTTTAAGTTAAATACAAAAATGACTACTACATCGAATTCTTTTAGTTTCCAATACATTAATTTGCTTTACCACCTCCAACAAATAAAAATGTAGGTAAGCTCATAGGAATTAAAAATAAATTTACAAGGGTATTCCTGAAAAATAAAAGTTAAGAATTATATTTTGATATAATTACTCATTTTAGTTCATAAAAATCTTTTATCTGGCTGGAAGATGATTCAGCAGGAAAAGGCACTGGCCACGATGCCTGATGGTCTGAGTTCAATCCCTGGGACCCACAGAGTGAAAGGAGAGAACCAACTTTTGCAGTTTATCCTCTGGCTTCCACATGTATGCTGTGGCATGCCTGTGTCTCCTCCTCTTCTTCCAGTAAACAAAGGAATGCAAAAATAAAAAAAATCAAAATGTGTCTTATTAAACACAGAGCACAACCTGACTCAAAATGAAGCAAATATCTAACTGAATCTAAGAAAATTGTGTTTTAAAACATTTGAAATGCAATGGGAATTCATTTTTGTTAATGTAGTTATTGGAAATGGACTCCCAATTACAGACCTAAAAACATAAAGTTTATGTACATAGCTTTATGTACAAAAATAGATAACATTGCAAAGAGTATTTTCTTCTATTCAGTCTGTGAAACTGATTATTTTACTGGAGGGCTTTAAACAGAAGGACAAGAAACTCAGTTACCTCATTGATTTCAGCAAGGGACATGGGCAGCCCTGATTGGACGGCAGGTTTGGAGACTGACAATGAACCAGCAACTTCTGAGGGAAAAAAATAATAATCACAAGGCTAAAATGTTTCTTCTTTTCTTTTATGAGTTAGGCAATAAACCAGGTAAGCTCCTAAAATGTGGTACTAATCAATTCTTAAGGAGTACTACTACAACATTACGACATTGGAGCTACAGACTAATGGTCATTAATCTGAATGATGCACACTGAGGGGCAGATCCAGGGCTGCATCTTGCATGCTGTGCGAGGGGAATTATTAAGAACAGGATGAAAAAGTGGGAGAGGTTGGGTAATGGGTACAACAATCAGTATAAGTAGACAGAAGGAATAAGTACTGGGATTATATTGCTCAGAGGGGTGATTATAGTTAATGATAATGTATTGTTTATTTCATAATTGCTTTAAGAGGAGTTTTGAATTTTCTCGTCACAAAGAAATGATACAGAATAAAGTGATAGATGTAATAATTGCACTGCTTTGATCATTATGTGATATACACATGTATCTAATCATAATTTTATAGCCTGAGAATGTGTGTAATTATGATGTGCCAATTACATAATAAGAACAATTACAAAAGAATAGTAGTTTAGAGATTTTTAGGGTCCCCAGCCTTTGTCTACATACTCAGATCAAGTAGTCAGGCTGGTTGGCTAGGCAAATGGGGATAAGAATGTACCTTAGCTGGCAAAGAAAGAAATGGTTAGTATCAACACTGTAAAACAGGGGCATCTGCGGAGTTCAACTCCATCCCTCCTTCTGCTTCTCAGGACACCCCAAGACAGCTCAACAAAGAAACAAGCCCAGAGTAACAAACAGTCTTGGAGATGGTTCCTAAGTTGTTCGCTTGTTGCTTCAGAGGCTCCATAACCTCCCTCCCAATTTCCAGAGATAATGATTTGTTGATATAGATCAAATGGCAGAAGTGCCAGACAATGGCAGTTTCATGCCATCTTGTGCTGAAATGGCCTTTCCATTGTCTATCTACTCTACTAGCTGCAGTATCTTTGAGTTTCAGGCTCCTGGGTTTCCCTGCAGCATCTTGTAAAGGTCTCAAGCATGTCCGATTGTCCTGTTTACATCTTTGGACCCATTGAAAGTTGACCTATACGGGTTGTTATCAGTGGTTCCTTACCCTCCTGTCTGGGGTCAGTTGCATCTGTGGGCAACCCTCGGGCCTGGAGGTAGCAGTGAGGTCATGCTACTTCTAACCTTATGGGACTCTTCCATTCCTTTGAGTTCAAGAAATTTTCATGTTCAGTTCCTCTATCTCTTGCCATCTGTGTCCTTATGAAGCCTGACTAGTTAACTGGATGAGAAGATATGTGTAAGCTATGACAGACAGATGGGGCTGTCCAAGGGTTCTCCCCTCTGTGTGGGCCCGACTGACTGACTGAACTGAAACTACACTGTGCTCTGAGACTTCTTTGGTGCAAAGTGATCTCCAGGGACTGATTAGATGAAACGCAGGAGGGAGTGAAGAGAGATAGGAATAGCACTATCCATGATGAAACACAGGAGGGAGTGAAGAGAGATAGGAATAGTACTATCCATGATGTACCTGTCACAGGAGGGAGTGAAGAGAGATAGGAATAGTACTATCCATGATGTACCTGTCACGACAACGACTGACTTTACAGGGCCTAAGTTAAAATGACAATCATTATAATTCCTAGCTTCTCTGTTGGAATGAGAATAAACTCAGAACCATAGCATCACCAACTGACCATCACTGAACTGAACCGTCCCCACATCCAAGGAATGGTCTCCATCTAGTAGCTGGAGGATGAGTTTTTTGAGGTCCATAGTTGGGAGGTAGATTTCTGGTTGCTTGTCTTCTATGGTTCCATGATGGATTCTTTCCCTTTCAATTGTGTTTGAGTCAAGGGTCAGAAGATGGCTATCAGGGCTTTGTACTTCCTTGTGGTCTCTCTTAAAGATGGCCGTAAGTTGTATTTCTGTGGAGCTTGAGCTGTGGAGAGTAGAGGGCATCCAAATCCATTGTTACAAGACTAGAGACTTTTTATGTTGCTGTAAGCCTTCAGGAAAATTTAACCTCTCTTTTGATAGGCTCTTAAAAGATACCCAACTTAGAACACTTCAATATTTGTCAGAAATTTAGCATATGGAAAAATATTGACAAATACTTCATTTTAAAGTAAAGTAAAATAAAGCCTGGAGAATAAGTCTAGTTTGAAAAGAGATTGTGAACTGGTCCCATACATATTTATATGAAAAAAGAGCTAATGGTTCATTGTTAATTGTTCAGTGTTCTTGGTGGTCTTAAAGTTGTGCAGTGCAAATCAGAAAGAGATGAATTGGCCCCTTTTCTACAAGATACCTTCTTTAAGATCTATGGAAGAGCATGCACGGTGTAGCAGTGGCGTGACAGGCTATGTGTGCCATGACCAAGTGGGACTTCAGTTCTTAAGGCCTTTTTATCTT
This sequence comes from Ellobius talpinus, assembly GCA_001685095.1. Lineage (NCBI taxonomy): Eukaryota > Metazoa > Chordata > Mammalia > Rodentia > Cricetidae > Ellobius > Ellobius talpinus. Next base: position 10,672 of record LOJH01033076.1, on the reverse strand, counting down.
CCATTCTTTTTCACAAAGTATTTTATTTTTGCCCTTTCAAGACAGGGTTTCTCTGTGTAACAGCTCTGGCTGACCTGGAATTTGCATGGTAGACCAGACTAGCCTCAGACGCACACAGATCCACCTACCTCTGCCTCCCGAGTGCTGAGATTAAAGGCACACATCATCCCCGCCTGGCCACAAAGTATTTTTTAAATAAAAAAAGACAAAAAACTTGAAATGCAATAGAGCAAGGAAACAAAATAATAAAAGATGTAAGAAAAGGGGAAGGAAAGCAGTACACAATGTATGATTAACTGTATTTACTACCGTATTTATTAATACAGTATCTTTCAGCATGCAACCCCAAAGAAAATTCTTTACAACTCTGTCCTTGAGAATAAAGTGTTACTTTTTGTTTCAAGCCATAAATCTACACAGAGCAGTGCAGAAGTGTTTTTAAAGGCCTCAGAAGCTGATAATGTGTATTCTTGGCAGCTCTTCAGACCACACAATCAGTCAGCGACTACAGTTCATTATTTCACTAGTCAATTGCAGGAACCAAAGCCAGATTCTCATTACTGATGTCTCCAAGGTGTAGTGGGTCATTTCTCCACCTCAAACTGACCTTGGGCCTGAGGAGCAAATTGGTTTCTCTCCTTTATTCTAAGCTTCAGTTGGATATACTCATGAGTGTGAAGGCAGCCAGCCAATATCCCATTGCAAACATATTAGAATTAGTTAAATCATGATGATGGCATAAAACATCTGTATTCTCACATTTTTCTAATTAGAGCTGTAGTTTTTTTATAGAATGCATTTCAAATGGTCAAGTCAATGTTACCTGCTAATCTCACATAGTAATTTGACTAGAGGGTTTCAAAAATTACTAATGATAATTAATTCCGTTAAATAAAAATACCAAAAATATTGGTTTATTCAAGATATTACATGTGAAATTATTTTAAAAAAAACTTATGTTGAATGGTAGTGGCGCATGCTTTTAATCATAGCACTTAGGAGGCAGAGGCAGGCGGATCTCTGAGTTTGAGACTAGCCTGGTCTACAGAGAAATTTCCAAGACAGGGCTACACGGAGAAACCATGTCTGGAGAAAAAAAACAAAACCCAAACAAAGCAAAACCAACCAACCAACCAACCAACCAACCAAACAAACAAACAAACAACTGAAAATAAAAACAAAAAAGCCCCCTCCCACCCCAAAACCAGCTTACACATTTGTGAAAGAAAGCATGTTATATTTCAAAACATAAAATTAATCAAAATTACCCATCTCTTTCTTTCTTTGGTCTTCATTTCATCACACACCATGAAAACATGTAAAGGAGAAAGAATTTTGATGAGATTTATTGAAGCAATCACTGTATTATTTTATACACAAAAATGCTTTTATATTGTCTTTTATGTTTGCCTAGAGCTTTGGAGAAGCATACAAACTGCTACCAGACTTTGGATGGTACCTTGAAGAACCATGGGTCTCAGGATGTAAATGCCATTACACACAGTTTCTGATCAGGATTTGAGCCTTAGTCCAAAGATGTCTGTGCGTTTACTGTCTTCTTTTTAAACTTGTTGATATCCTCAAAGAAGCTGCAAATATATGCTATGCATCTTATATTTGGGTAGCAACTTCCAGGATGTTTTAAAAAAGTATTTTGCAAACAGGTTCCTTACTTCCTGAATGCCATTAAGGGGTTTGTTTATTCTCAGAGGTAACTTGTCAGAGATTGACCCTGGGAACTAGTGTTTTGCTGATTTCTTTTTGAATGGCTTTTATCCTTTTAGAGACTGGTTCGATTCAGCATGCAGACTTGTGAGAAAAAACAACACCCATTTACGAAATGGGTGCTATGCACCAAGCATTTCATGTGCATTTGCATTTAATGTTTACCATAAAAGAATTCTCACTTCACAGGCACTACAGCGGCAGAGGGAGACAGAGTCATTTGGACCAAGCAGCGTCAGGATTTGAACTTGGGGTTGTCTCTCCTGAGCCTTGGTTTCATTTTGTCACCTCATCTACTGGTATGTACAGGAGAAAAACACTTTGGCAAACAAAACTGCAGACACTGAGAGACCCAGGCTTTAGCGGATTCACAGTTCTAGAACAATCCCTGAACACCCTGGCCCTGAATACAGAGTCAGCAAAAGAAACACACCCTGGATCTGGGACCTGACCCGGCAAAAGAAACATTTTATCCCTGAACTCAGAGCCAGAGAAAAACACCCTGACCCTGAAACCAGAGTCAAAGGAACACGCTTTGCTCCGAGAATCAGAGCCTGTTAAAGGAATTTGCCCTGGCTCTAAAATTAGAGCCTAAAAGATAAAAAGGACCAGAGAAACACAGTTTGGCTCTAAAATCAGAGCCATCTCTTCCCCTGACACAAAACCAACCAATCCCAGAGCAGGAAAAACCAACCAATCCCTGAGTAAGGAAGTAGTAACCTTTAGTTTAGAGTTATGACCTTTCTGACCCTCAATTCAGGGAAATGGTAAAGTAGTAACCTTAGCCTAGAGACAGGCTGTGACCTTTTCTGGACCTTAGCCCAGAGAAGTAGCTGCCTCCAGTCTAGAGGTGTGACCTTTCCTGACCCCTGACCCCAATGGCTCCTCCCCTTTATAGGAGGAGCCAATCAGAAGCAGGCAACTCCTCACCCCATAGGGAGCATCCAATCACAAGTCTGTAACTGTACAGGTTTGGAATTCCTCAAGCCCTATCCTCTTTGCCCGGACACCATAAAACTCTCTCCTCACACTACATGGGGTCTCCCCAGCTCTTCTGCTGCCCCTGGGCACTGCCGCTGCCGCTGCCGCTGCCGCTGCCGCTGCCGCTGCCGCTGCTGCTGCTGCACCTCCAGATGGGCAGGGAGGCCCTAGTTCACTTGCATTAAAGACTCTTTGCTTTAGCATTAGATTTGGTCTCTTGGTGGTATTTTGAGATTCCAGACTTTGGGTGTAACAACACATTTTAGAATTTAGTTTAGAAGCTATTGTTTGGTGGAAGTTTCACCTCATCCCTTGGCATCCCCTATACCCAAAGAGTCTGGGATGTTTGGTTGGAAGTGTCACCCCAGCCTCTGTTATCCATATATCCAAAGAGTCTTGAATGTTTGGGTAGAAACATTGGGTGGAAAGTTCCATCCCACGTCCCCTCCCCTGGGAGTTGCCTCAGTCCAGACTCTACCTCCAAGGAAGCCCACCAAATGGTCACCCCTCCCCAGAGAGGCTAAAGACCATTTTCACAGGGTATTTAAACTGCCCCCCCACAAAGAAAAACACATGGTTTTCCAGTCTTCCTTTCCCATCTCTTCTCTGGGGGTGGGGGGTAGAAGGCTACCCGGGAGCATTGGTATCCATTAAACCTAGGCTTTTTCTAATTTGGTTTGATTTGGTCTGATTTGAATTATTGCATCGGCAGAGAGGTTTATAAGGTCCCAAAAACTTTTCAGCTATATTCAGTGTTCTCTATGTTTTGAATGACAGTTACTAATGAAGACAGTCTATATATGTGATAGGATTAATGTCACTGGCATTTCTACCTGAACTACAAGTTCATTTCACTTATTTGATACAACACAGCCACAGTGGATATGTTACTTGTTCTTTCTGGAATAATCGTTTTGTACACGGTGAATATGTGTCAGTCTGATTGATTTAATAAAAAGCTGAACAGCAAATAGCATAGGCAGGATTTTGGAGGCAGAGAGAATTCTGGGAGGAAGAAGGCAGAGTAACCAGCCAGAGATGGAGAAACCAGGAAAGCAGCATGGATAGTACAGATTAGAGGTAATAAAGCCATGAGGCAAAAGAAAGTAGATTAACAAATGGATTGATTTAAGTTATAAGAACTAGTTAGAAAGAAGCCTAAGCTATTGGCCAAGCTTTCATAATTAATAAGAAGTCTCCATGTGGTTGTTTGGGAGCTGGCTGGGACAGAAAAATCAGCCTATGCTTGTTCCCATGTTCCCTTGGAGACAGAGAACCTGCTGTCCTTTGAAGCAGCACTGCTCTGTGAGGAGAGATTGCCTCTCTACCAGACATCCATCCAGGGCCTGCCTCTTGCTTCTTTGTAACTCGTAACCCATGAAATCAAGGAGAGAGGCCATACTTCCTGGGTCAATACCTTATTCTTGCCAATTAAAAATTGCTTTGTTGACATTGCCTTGCACAAGCAAATGTAAATCTCAAAGAAAAACTATTTATCACCACAATCAAGGCATGGACCACATTGGCCATGGTCAACACTGTATCCTGCCTCTTTGTGATCCTTCCCTTTCACACTCTGCTTCAGCGTCTCCAAGCAACTGCTGCTATGTTTTCTGTCACTGTAGAAGAGTTTCTGTTTTCTGGAATTTAATATAAATAGAACATAATGCACTCCAGTCTGATTTTTCACTCAGGGCAGTTATTTTGAGGTACATTCATGTTGTCGCATATATCAAAAGTGTTATTTCTTTGTCAAGAAAAGTGTCTAGACTGAGCGCATTCTAGAATTGTCTATCACTCTGTTGATGGTTGATGGTTGGTTGTTGATGGTTCCAGTTTGGGGCTATTAAAGATAAAGATGCTATGGATGCTTATGCACCAGACTGAAGAAATGTACTCTACCACTCGTTCCTGTGACTACTAAGTTTCCCACACTTGCTCTTCGGGATGAAGCAATACCCTAAATTGTGATTTAACTGTTAATCCGTAAAACTGTAGTAATAATGGAGTCTTAACAATTTTCCAGTTGTGTTGAGAGAATCAGGCTGTTCCTATCAAGCCATTTGTGAAGTCATAAATAAGCTTTTCTACAAATGATACAAAAGAAAGACAATGCAAGTGACCTATAGGGCTGACTCATCTGTGGGCATCTGGCTCCGGAACAAAAGTAATATCCTTCATAGTAAGTTTATTTAACAATATCCCCAGCATTGGGATCAATGACCAGAGGTTAGGGCTGCTCACAAGCATATTATTATTGAACTCAGGAGCCCACATACTTTCCAGTGGACTGAAGTCCTTATGACAGAAGGAAAATTATTGACAAAAATGCAACTAAACTTATTTTATAAGTGTATTTGGCAGAAATAGGAATAAATCTTACAGGGACAAACACTTGGGGAAGATTCAGTTTCCAGGCATGCTTCTTTAAAAGTTTTACCTTGGAAAATTTCATTACCCAACATTGTGATTTTCCTCTGAAGTAGATTTTTTTTTACAATTAGATTTTCATTTGTTGAAAGGAGGAAATAACACACATTTAATCATTCACCAGGAGAAGAATTTCCATAATTTCCTGAAGCTGTAGATTAAAAATTTGTTCTTTAACTGTAGTACTTTATCCCGAAGACTGAGCCATCTATGGAAAATATGAGTCTATCGCCTTTCATTAACCTCTCATCCATCTGACTGCAAGTCGCATACCGCAGAGCAGATCTTGACACAGAGCAAAGCCAGTTTGCTTTGGTAAATATTAGGACTTTCATCTTTGATCACACTCCTTGTCCAGTGTTTCCCTCTTCTGGAGTGATGCAAATCAGAGGAGGCCTGACAGCCCTGGGAGGCAGAGCTGCTCACATCTCCCAAGCCCTTCCCTCCAGGCACCAACTGCTCTTTCCCAGGTGTCCTTCTGCTCCAAGACCAGGTAGTGGCAGAGCCTGATCTTGCCAAGTCACCTCCTACCTCCTTAGGCGTGGAAGTTCCGCCAGGGCTGCTGTTGCGCCCCACAGCACATGGTTAAAAAGTGCCAGCTAGTGGTTTTGCCTGAAGATGTTTGAACTAAGGAGAACTTTAAAAAATGAAGCAAAAATTCTTGTTCCACCCGTGAACCTGCGTTACAGTGGTGTGAGTGCAGATGGCTACAGACGCTCTTCTGCTTGGGTGTGATGCTACCCTGCTTTATTTAGCATGGCATTATTTTATCCGTTTAACATTTCAAGTCATTACTTTTTGAGCCATACAGCATTACTTTAGTCCATACACTAATAGAATAATAGAAAAACATATATTTTGTGAAATCTTGCTTTTGCCCCTGTGAATTCCATTCCTTCAATCCCTCCCTCATAAAAGCTACTTTAAAAAAATTCAGATTCACCTGTGTCTTTTGGCAAACATGATTTATGCCAACAGGGATGGAATTTGACCTTGGGGAGGACATGAGGCAACCCAGTAGAAGGCAATTAATTGTCACAGGTTTTGATCTGTCTTCACTGAGGTGTTTCTCAGAGATTTGCTAATGACATTGGCAAGGACGACTGCCAGGAGCTCTGGGGAGGGCAGTACTTCCAGCTCCCAGAGAGGGAGCAGCTTTGCAGATCCTAAGCTCTCCACCCAGCAGCTCGGTTTCCTGTTCTAATTAGGGCTCCGTTGTCTCCGAAGTATCCAGTCTACAGGACCAGATTCAGCTAAACAACCAAGAGAAAAGGGACCTTCTAATCTTCAGGATGTCACTTCTAAGGCATGCCAGGGAGGAAGTGATTTAAAAGATGAGAACAGTCTAATTAATTTTCTTACTTACCCAAATCCTAACACATGGATTTCTTGGAAGCCTGGAAGTTTCTTAAATATCTTTTGCAACTGCAGAGAGAAAGAAATGTACTCGTTGGTCCGTCTGGCTCAGATGTTACCAAACAAACAACAAACAAACGAAACCTCTAAACAATTTTGATGAGTCAGTTAGGGGACATTTGAAACTGAAAGCTGAAGCAAAACATGTCCAACTTCCTCCGTTCACAGATATTTCTGAAGCCCACAGAGTGTTTTGCTATTAGCTTAAAAGCTATATACGAATAGCTCTGAGATGCTTGAAATATTTATTTTACATAAAATATGTAATATCTTTAAGATGGCATTTGGAGGGAACCTTCTTAACTATAGTATTTTCACCTACGCAGAGTAATACCACTTTTTGTCTATGTAGCTAATGAGAAACTAATGATGTTCCCTGAATTGAATTAGAGGATTTGGAAAACACAACACTAAAGGTATTATTAAATGCAAAATGGCTGATCAATTAGATTTTGTTCTTAGACCTGCATGAATTTCACAAGTTTCCTCAGTATGTGTTTGTTAGTGAGGCTTGCTCTCAGGAAGGTCTTCCTGGCTCCTCTCTAGGCCCCATCTTAGAGCCTCCAGGTTCTCAGGGACGGGGTGGTTCTCTCGAAATCTTCCTTCACAGTGGCCTTCTTTGGCTTACTTCCTTTTCTTTTCTTTTCACTCTTAAGTTTTCTTTGCTCCGTCAGATTCCTGTCTTTCTTTAAGTGTTAAAACCCTGCAAGTTCCTAGCCCCAGCCTTCTCAACTCACTTCTTCCATAACCTGGCCCATCCCAGCTTTCCTGGGGGGAAGGCTACAAGACAGGATGGTCTGAGAGGAAGGCAAAGCCAGTTATTAAAGGAGCTAACAATTGTCCCGCTCAAGTGGGACACCGGGGACAAGCGAGGCTAGCCTTGTCGTCCCATCCCTGCCTCTCTCTGATCATCATCCACACCCCCCGAGGGGAAATCTGATTTTCTCCCATGGCTTCAACGATTCATCAGTCTCCTTATACTCAGTTTTGAGTTCTCCATACAAGGATCATTTTCTTCTCCCAGTCTGCGTTACTTCCAAACTCCCCCATGTCAGACAAGCTTAGAAGGCCCCAACTGAATGCTTTCTTTCATAAGTCGCCTTTGTCATGGTGCCACAGTGAGAGAAAAGTTAGACATACTCCTTTCTGCTGTTATTTCAGTTACAAGAGGCCTATAACTGGCCTTCCGGCGAACTGAAGATGACTCCTGACCTTCTCCGTTTATAATATGCACTTCTATTTCTCCAGATCTCCATGGATCGTTTTCCCTCGGCCCACAACACAGCATCCCCCGTGTTCTGCTCACTGGATGCTTCCACTGAGTCTTTGTCTACTGAAAAGTGAGAGTTCTAGACTCAGGTGCAGTTTGGAGCATTTCTTCTCTCTGCCAGGCCTCATCTCTCACGTGTACCGTCTAAGTTCTAGGAGGTTCATGCCCTTTGGTCTAGGGTTGGAGTCCTCTTTATTCATCTTTATCTCCCTTGCTCTTGGAATCCCCTGGATTGCTGTCCACACAGAGGGAATGTAACAATATTGCTTGATGAGTTGAGTTCATCTCTTCATTCTCCAGACTCATCAACATGCCCCTGCTTTGTCACTGTGTCTAAAATCATTGCCACTCTGCAGCTCCAGCACCAGGGACCGGTAGCAGTGATGCACAGATAGATAATCCCCAATCTCCTCTGGGGCTTTTGGGCTGCATCATGGAAATTTTCTTTTCCAGCAGACTGATTTACCTTCTAATTATATTTTCTTGTGCCAATATTAAAAATAGTTTTCATTTCCTGAACCTATAGGAACTCTGGTGATGAAAGCAGCTTAGTCTGGGTGATAAGAAGATACTGTGCAGGCAGGGCTGGGTTTAAATATTGGTGCTATTACTTTCTAGTGCAAACTCCTGAGTTTATTGCTTCATCTGAGTCATGGTCTTCTGATCAAAATGGGATGATATCCATGCCACAGGGTAGCAGTAAGGGATGAGAAAAAAAGCAACGCATACCTGGCTGACAGTGACTTTTATAATTTGTTATTATAATTTTTTTGTTTTGTACTTTTCCACCTTGGTTACTAGCTCCCTTAGTGTCTCAATCCCCATCCCCCTTTATAACCCCCTCTCACCCCCAAGTGTGGATTCAACAAGGTCAGACTCAACTTTTAGACAGCTTTTTCAAAAGATTCACTAGCGAAGGGCAGATGGAGGGTTCCCACTGTGGTGTGGGGTAAGGGGGTCTGGGGAAATAAGCTTATGTGTCTCTCCCCTATTCTGTAATGAGCTTAACAGAGAAAGAGCACAGGAAAGGAGAGGTTAGGTTTTGCAGAGCTGGGCTTTATTTGGGAGCACACTGGAAAGGTCCTTGTACATCCTTCAGGCCTGCACTTGTGTCCTGTGAGAGCAGCTTTGGGTCCACAGTGAATTTGGGAGTGAAGGCTCAAGTGTGTGCTGCAGTGTTTGGAGCAAAGCACAATGATTCTGAAGTATTTTCCTTACAGAGACTCTAGACTACTGTGCAAGCAGTTAAAGTGTGGAGGCGCCTCAGTACTTTAGAGGGCTATCTTCGTTATAATCTGCTGGCCTGGCCTGTCACCTGGGTACCCTCTCCCTTTAAGAGACAAGCCCAGTCCACTCCCAACCCCCACCTTCCACTGAGGCAAGCATAGGATCTCTGCCTCCTCTCCAGTCTGTTCTCCCTCTTTTCCTCTCTTCTGAAGAGGTAACTACTGCCTCTCCCCTCCCCTCCTCTCTCTCTGCCTCTCTCTTCTCCTCCCTTCTCTCTTTCCCCACTTCTTCCTTCCCTCCCCCCTTACAACCCACTAAATAAACTCTACACCTAAACTCTTTTTTCATGGTGTTTCTGTCTCTCACTTGCTGTGGTCTTCCATCAAGGGGACCAACTGAGGCCTCTGGGGACCCGTGGCTGCACTTCATGGGACCGGTTCCCTCACCATCTGTTTGTAAATAATAACAATCTTCCCTCCACTCTTGGAGTGCTCCGCAACAAAGGCATTTATGTAGGAGATTTTCTTCTTTTTGTGTGTGTGTGTGTGTGTGTGTGTGTGTTCATGCCCTCTTTGTGAACCTGTCTGAGTCTGATTAAGAATCAGCTTTGCATCACAGGGTGTAGATGGTGTCTAGGGACATGTTGACAAAAGCCTTCAGTTAATTCTGCTAAGTAATCTAGTGGGGGCCTTCCCATCATGAAGCACTAGCCACTAAACTGCTAATTAAGTGCCCACTTAACCTTATTAATAATGCTAAATGCACAGGGGTCTCCCCTGATTCTGCCAGAATGTATGCTATCGGGCTCTAAAAAAACAGCTACAGCTGAGTTTCACTGATTGTTTGCACAGGAGAAAGCATTCGGACAACAACCAAGTGATTCCTTTGGACATTTGTATTAAATTGCTCATTAGTTTTATTGTGGAAATTAAATCACTGCAAAGCACTGTCCATTAATTTCTAATTAGACCCAAATGACTACTAATACAGGCTATGGGTGGAGTGCACTGATTGGGTTTCTAAGGCAGGCCTTGCAGGGGTCCTGCTCAGGAGCCAGTGAGGGGACAGGAGCTACAGACGACTATGCCATCGGTAATGGCAGACTTTGATGAAAGAGTCAGCAGTAATGATGTGATAGTCTTTGGAGAAGAGTTGGACATGACATAGGTTTCTTTGTTAGTAAACTTTTCAAGGACTAGAGGGTAACTTGATGATACAGTTACCCTTTTTACATAAACATTCATTGGGAAAATAGAAAGCATTACAGTAGTGTTGAAGGAGCAAGACTTGACTACCTGGGTTGGAATCTTTTCTTTGCCAGGTACTGGCTGTGTTGGCTAGGGATGTTAATTTATGTCCTTGTGCTTCAGTTTCCTCATCCATTGAATGGGAAATGATGATGTGGGATTTCCCTCTGTGTGCTGTGATTACCATTAATGAATAAAGAAACTGCATTGAATTTATAGCAGGGCAGAAGTTAGGTAGGCGGGGAAAACTAAGCTGATTGCTGGGAGGAAGGTGAGTGGAGTCAGAGAGAAGCCATGGAGCCAACTCCAGAGACAGATGCTGAGAACTTTACCCGGTAAGCCACAGCCACGTGGCGATACACAGATTAATGGAAAT
>LOJH01033074.1:457-16378 GCA_001685095.1 Ellobius talpinus | reverse complement strand
TATAACTTATAGAGATCTCTGTGTGATTTTCTTTGGGGCTTGCTGGCTGTATGGTACCAGGTGGGACAGAAAACCCAACAAGCAAGCAGCCCTCTCATGTTACACATCTTGCCTTAAGGCCACCATTCCCCTTATTTTATTTAGCATTGGGTTTTTCTATAAACTTTCCACCTTCCAGAGCACTGGAATTGGCTCTAACAGTTCCTAGTGTTCCTTTTCTCCTCATGCTGTACATTTGCTTTTTTCTTTGTCGCCTTTTCAGAGGTTCACTCCATTAACATCATGGTGGGGAACATAGTGTCATATAAGTAGGCTCTGAAGAAGTACCTGATTGAGAGCTATATCCTGATTCACTGGTAAAGAGAGAGGAGAGAGAGACAGAGAGAGAGCGAGAGAGAGCATATAGGCATGACATGGACTTTTGAAACCTTAAAGCTTGTGGTGAGTGACACATTTCCTCTAACAAGGCCATATCTACTCCAGCAGGGCCACACCTCCTTATCCTTCTAATCCTTTTAAAGAGCTCTACACTCCCTGGTGACTTAACATTCCAAAAAGCAGTATATGAGAGTTATTATTATTCAACAACAACATGGAGGCAATTTCCACCTTGGTGAGTTCCCTGATTCATTTCAGCATAACACATGAATCTAAACAATTTGAGGAATCTCAGTTTAAATGTGAGTCTTAGTACCAAGTAAATGACTCAAGAGAAAATAAGAGTTCCTTCCTGCCTCTGATCCTTGCTACACCATTTTAGAAAAGTGAGATGGGGAGAGAATTAGTACAAAATTCTGATGCTAAAGTTTTTTTAAGGTGTGTGTGTGTGTGTGTGTGTGTGTATTTGCTTGAATTTCTATGTACCATATGTGAGTAGGATTCCCTGAACTACAGGCAATTGTGATACATCATGCGGATTATGGGAAATGAACCCACGTCCACTACAAGAAAAGTATTCTTAAATACTGAACCTCTTAAGCTCTTGAAAGATCTCTTGACTCAATAGCTTAGTGAGCTTTGAACAAGTCATTTTTCTGGACTATGGTCTGAGGGGTGAATACAACTATTTCTAAAGGTCTCCCAAGACTTGGGGCTCCCTATTCTCACCTGCAAGGAAGATTGAGAATATTTAGGTCATATTGTACCTTGAGGTATAGTTTAATACACATCATTCTTCCATTTATATCTCCAATTATTTACAAAAAGATGGCTAATGGAAGGGAAAGGAAAAGGAAGGAAAGGTGAAGGGCTGATGAATGACATATAAATAGAAATTGAAAGAATCTTGCAAAATATTAGACAACAGAGATGTGGGCACATGAGCATCCACAAGAAAGTCCTTGCTTTTCCACCATTTAATCCCAGTATAGAGAGAACTCACTATAATAAACCCCATGAACATATTCTCAAAGATTCTGAAGCTTTCTGAGGACTTCTCTTCTGGAAGAAGCCATTTTACTCCTCTTGTTTTAAAGTTTCTTAATTGCAGGCAAGCATCATGCCTATTAATTTTCTACATGTAAAAGGATACATGGTCCCTTTTTATCTATGGAAAGTATCAAGCAGACTAAAAAAAACAATATAGTGTAAAAAAAGTTAACTTTTAAAAAGTATATCTAAACTATATAGTTACAACAACAATCATTTAAAAGATCTGTAAAAGTTGGGGACATGAGGAGTATTGGTCAGAAAATAAATTTGAAAGATGGTCAGGAATCAGACTGTCAGGAGATGGGAGGTAGGAGCCAGGGGCAGTGAGCATTGTTTAGCTAAGATAGAGAAGAACCAAGGTTAGCGGTAGGCTGTTCAGATCAAAGAAGCATGCATCAAACTCCAGCCCTCCGTCTTTCTGACTTAACTTTCTGGGGAAAGTTAAAGAAATATGTAAACATAAAACAGTAGTTGAGGAAGATGTAAAGAGAAAGAAGGGTTAAGTAGAGTCAAAAGACAGAGGCATGTGTGGGAAAATCTCGAAACCCAAGGGAGTTATGGTTTCTAGATCAAGACTGATTGAATGCCCTAAGACCAGCAGGAGGAAGCAGTACTGACTGGACAACACAGGAAGTTGATGAAGGAAGAATTGGGCAACAGTGGCTGACCCAGAGTGATCAGTGCTGGGGCAGAGGGTGCACCTGGAACTCTGCTTTTCCTTTCACTGCTGACTCTAAGTTGATAAGGTTACATTCTCAACTGCCTAATTGGAGAAGCTGTCACTTTTAGACAAAGATCAAGAGAGAAGAAAAAAGTGAAAGTAGATATTTCATACTCTTAGACAAGAAAAAAATTAGAAACCCAGTCACACATTCATAGACACTCTGCCTACTGTCGAAGATTATGTTGTCTGTAGCAGGACTATATTATGTCACTAGCTTGGAGATTGCTGGAAGCCCACAGCTATTCCCAATTAGCAGGGAGCTGCAGACATCTTTCATAAGGTTAAGCAGGCTGCAAGATAGTTAGTCAGGAAGAAGGGGACTGTGCACTCATTTCATTGCAAATGCCTCCTGTAAGCCTCAGTAGTCCCATAATGTGATGCCCATTTTAGATAGCAGAAGTTAAGACAAGCTGATGCATTTATCCCATATCAAATTCTAAGACCACAAAGGATCATGTTTTATCTTGGGACTGTCCTTCTGAATGTAGAGAAAGATAGAAAAAGAGATGTGAAGTAGAGAGAGCAGGTTAAGGGCAAAAAGAGAAATTTAAGATTTAGTGAGTACAAGCAGCTGATGACCTCAGAGGAGAGTTCTCTGACTCGAGAGGTGACGGACATCCCTCTCTCCATACTGCTGCACATGCGCACTCTTTGTTCCTCAGCTGTCTTGAGTACAAGTGAACAATGCTAGACATTTCGTGGTCAGTGCATTCTATGTACACTGCAGGGCCCTACTTTCCTTTTCCTGCTCATCTTGGCCTAATCAAATCTCCTTTCCCCAAGAGGAAGTGGGGTGATACTTTGGGCTGTGTACAAGATAGTCCTTTTATACGAAGTCTATTGATTGATGAGGAAAATATAAAATCACTTTTGCATTCAATCCTACATTGACAGTGACTGACTTGTGGCAACCAGATGTTTTGTACTCTCTGGGTCTCACAGTCTGTCCCCTACTGACTTCCCAAAGTAACATATAGGCTAAATTGGACCATTTTTCCAATTTAAGGAAATGGGTAAGTTCTGAGCTTAGATTTGTGACCCATTAGGTAATCCATCACTGGCCTCTACCAGAGGACCTCGTATCCAGCAGCAGCTCTATTAATGATCTCTGAACTGAAGTGCTACCTATAATTTTGTGGCAATCTGAATTCATTTCTTCATTTCACAAGCATCCAGTGTATAACAAAATATTATTTTTTATCTTCATTAATATTCTAAGCATTTAGTACAAAAAATATTAAACAGAAATAAATGTATGATTTAAGCATCCAATGAGGTGCTGCCAGTAACAGAAGCTTGTACATGAGCAGGGAGACTATCTCTCTAAACTGAGGTGTCAAAAGAAACTTCTCTGAGAGGTTGACATTAGCTTTAATCTGAAATATCATGATGCGTCATCCAGCACTTTAAAGTGGATGTTTCAAGGCCACCTTGTGCAAGGCCCCGAGGCAGAGCCACCAGAGGTATCAGCAGGGCAGGGGTGTGGCTCAGTGAGTGGAGTACTTTTTACACAAGCAGAAAGACCCAAAGTTCATTCCCCAGAACCCACATTTAAAGGCGGGTGTACTGAAGCACACCTGTATTCCCTGTGCTGGCAAGGAATCTCTGAGGCTCACTGCCCAGCCGCTGCAGCTCCATTGAGGATCTCCAGATCAGTAAAATACCCTTTCTCAAAAAAACAAAAGAACAAAAAACAACAACAAAAACTCCCACTTACCTCCCCCCCACAAGCATCTGTATACTGACACCCCACCCTTTTTTCATTCACGCATACTACAAAAGGTGAGCAGAAAAAAAATGAAAGGCAGAAAATAACAGAAAAAAAGGAAGGTAGCATGTGGGGGGATATCAAACAGAACTTAAACGAGAAAGTCACCATGCTTTCTAGACTCCCTTCTCGCCTCACTCACTCTATTCCCCACCCCAGAACATCCCGCAACCCCCTGCCCCGGGAAGAAGATGGTGAGTCTGAACTATCAGACATAGCTCAAGGACATAAACAGCAGAACAAAACAGAGCATCATCCCTGTGTAGCAGAACAACTTCGCCATCCTCTAGAGCAGCCCTTGAATTAGATGCCTCGTTTTACTGCAAATGCTGGTGTGGAAAGGGCTGTATAGCCCGGCAGTGTCTCCCCATACTTTCGGGAGCTCCAGAACCACTTCAGGAAAAGGAAGGGAAGACTTCCCATGGCAGAAAGCAAGGAAAGGACTCAGGCAAAGAAGCTCTATTTTTCCCTACCTTTTACAGCATGGTCCCAAATCCCTCCAGACCATTCCGTTTGCTTAAAAATAAACGAAGTAATGGAGTTGAAAGCAGACTGCTCTCCTAGAATGCTAGGTGGGAGGGATTACTCAGCGTTTAGTAGGTAGCACTATCAAAGAGGAAACCACAGCACTCTACTATGGTCTATGGCTGCCGGCAACTGTTTGTAGCTCCGTATTAATTACACCCCTAATCCTGAGTGTTCTGTCCAATATTCTCAGCTCCTATCAAAACACATGCGGGCTTCCCTTGTATCCTACAACACAGTTCATGGGCTATCCTGCTCTCCAGTCTCTGCTCATATATCTGATGTCAGTTTCCCCTCATTGACCATAAAAGAGAGCATTAATTGTGCAGAGATATTATGTTATGCAGATATTATGGTGCAGCTGCAAGTCAAGCCAAATAATAACAAGATAAATTCACAACTGTATCCTTCCATGCCGCTCCATGGCACACACATTCCTCTCTCTCTCACCCAGGCAGGTATTAAAGGAATCTTTTTCAATTTATCCTGCTTCAGAAAGCACCTGTGAGTCCCCTGCTTCTATGTCACTCTTTCCTTTGCTCACAAACTAAAAGCAATTTAGTTTCCTATATAAAAAGAAGAAGCAAAAGGGACTGCAAGGGGGTAAGAGGACTTGGGGCTTGTTTGTTTGTTTCCTTTAAGCTCACTCACAGACCACAAAACTGCTTCCAACAGTAGCCAAAGTCCCCCCCAAGGCCCCTGAAGGACATGGGAACACACAAGCCTAATTGTATTATTCTGCAGCTCGACCAATCACTAACTTTACTACACAGGAAGGCAATAAAAAATGACAGGGATATATTTAACCTATTACTTCCCATACTGACCTGCAGAATTCTGGTCAGCAACTGCAGGGAATAGGAAATTGAGGGAAAGTTCCTGAGTCATTAAGGAAAATACTTACACACTCTAGAATTCCCTTCAGGGAATGGAAGACAGGGACAGGCACCCCTATCTTTTGTAACTCCTGCCATGCACTACTTCCCCCCCGCCGGGATCTTCTCTGACCTGTCATGCCACAAAAGAGAGAAAGCAGGTTAAACTTAGCAGTGAGGTCAATCGTTTGTTCTGTAAATAGTTGCTGACTGTGAACCACTTCCTATGAGATACATGGCAGATAACATGTTGAAAACTAGTAATGTCTATGGACTTACAGAGTTGGGTGGTGGCAAAGTAAACATGCAGAGTTACTGCAACACAATCTAGATTCCTGAATGACAGTGAAGGAGAAGTCCCTGCATAGCTGGGGATTAAGATCTGAAGGACAAAGAAGGGCTCAGGAAGGGGATCCAGCAAGCAAGCATAAAGAAAATAACCCCGGGGCAGGTCAAGGCTGGCAAGGTCTGAGTGGACACTGACTTTCTAACTAGCTGGACTTTTGCATCATGCCAATCACTGGAAATATCACAAACAAACAGGACATTTCCTGGGCCGAGTTTTCCTTTATTCTGATTTAACTGGCCCAGATCTCAACATATTTTAGTGACTTTCGTTTCTTCGTTACATTTGTCTTTGTGTGTGTGTGTGTGTGTGTGTGTGTGTGTGTGTGTGTGTTTGCTTGCATGTGTGGTGCATTTTATATATTTTTAGAGTTTTAGGGTTACATAAGATTTCCTGGAAATGCATCATGTTCCCTAATTTTGTCCTTGCTGGCTTTAACCATTTTCTGCATCATTTGCATGTTCTGTGAAGAATTGGTTGCAACCAAGGAGCCCCACGTGCATACTCTCAGGAATGCAAGTCCCTAGCTCACACTACAGCTCCCTCCTTTTGGTATATACGTACTCTCAAGCTTTTAATGAGTGTACAAACACACGTGTCCAACATTTCCATGTCATACAGGAGTTTCCACTGCTCTGGAAGTCCTCAATGTCTGTCAGGACACTTTCCCTGCCCCTTCCTCCTCACGCCTAACATTAGCTGATCTTTTCCTTATCATCGCAATAGCTGTGCCTTTTCCAGAATGTCACATGGTTTAATTCAGTGTGTAGCCTTTTCAGATTAGTTTCTCCCTGTTAGTCATATGCTTTGAAGGTTTCTCTATGTTTTTACTCTGTCTTATTACTGAAAATACCCCAGCGCTCACATGTACCACAATGGTTTGTTCATTCATTCACCTATTGATGGACATATTGTTTCTATCCAGATTTTGATTCTTACAAGTAAGCTGTTATAAACAGGCACTTGCAGATTGCTATGTGTACATAAGTTTTCAATTCATTTGAATAAATACCAAGAACTACAATGATCTGATGGTATGGTAAGACAATATTTCATATGAATCTGCCAAGCTGCCTAAACCTAATTAATTAATTAGTTAATTAATTTAACGATCTCAGGGTAGATCCCAATTATTCTACTGTACAGCTGAGGTTGAATATGTTTGTGCCTTGATGAAAGGTTATGTATTTTATTACAAGCATTGTGGGAAGCCACAATGAATGTAGCCAGAGGCATAATTAAACACATTTTCAAAACTATGAATGTATATGTACACACATGTATGTTTGTAGTGTGTGTGTGTGTGTGCATGTACACACATGTGTGAAGGTCATAATTAACCTCAGTTGTCATTCATAAAAGTGCCATTTACTTCCTTTGAGATACAGTTTCTCATTTGCCAGGAGGTCACGAATTAGTCCAGGCTAGTTTGCCAGGAAGCCTGAAGGCTCCTTTTGTCTTCACCCTTCCAGATTTGGGATTACAAACTTAGTCCTTTCTTACATGGGTTCTGAGAACTGAGCTCGGGTCCTCATGACTGCGGATTGGTCCACGTCCCTGAAGCACATGTTTATAAAGCCACTGGTGGCAGGGAAGGATGGAGCTTGCAAGACTGACTAGGCAGAAAGGAAGAACAAGAGAGACAGAGTGTCCAAACAGAGACTATTGAATTACAGCTCCCACACAACAGTAACGTGTACCAGGATAGACTAGAGGGAGGAAAATCAGTAGCTGCAATGGTGTTACACATCAAAACGCAACAAAACAGAGGGAATATTAAAGAATTATAGCAGGTCCTCCCAGTTCTGATGCAAAGGTAAATTTAAGTGCACTCTAGAAGGCACAGGAGACAGCTCACTTACTTTGGTCAGCCAATGTCTTCTGTTCCATCATATCCTCATTTGTCCTGTTTCACATGTTCAGTGTTGACAGAACTTTCTAGGCTCATTACAATTGCTGCTTTAAAGAATGACTAGAGCCTGTACCCCAATTGATGATTGGCCTTTCTGATCAAGATCAGAATGAAGGAATATATGATATTTGAGGGATACATTACCTTGTCTCAGCTCATTCCTATAGAGTTTTTGGCTATTTCAAGGCTTAAAATTTTAGAAGCATTCATTCTCATTCATATTTACTCAAACTCTCTCTCTGTCTCTGTCTCTGTCTCTCCCTCCCTCCTACTAGTTTGTCTAGAATTTCCTATGTAGATAAAGCTGGTTTAGAAGTCAAAGACACCTGCCTGACTCGGCGTATATTGAAAGCCCCATGAAATCACCCACCAAAAGCAATGCTCTCTTAAAAGGGTTCATCAGTCTTGGAACATTTCTTCTGAAATTCTCCAGGAGATGTTTTCATAGCCTGAGGGCAACAGGTTTTAAAAAGAGTTGGTGATCAATAATACAAAAACAGTAGAGGAGGCCACAAAAAAAAGGAAAGAAAGAAAGAAAAGAAACCATCAGAGTCCAAGAAAGGATCTTGAATTAAACAGAACAGAATTAAACACCCTGGTCCTTTTTACTAGCAGTTGCTTTCAAAAAAAGTATTTTGCTTCTAAAAGCCAAGTGAGTTTTGGGAGTGATTTTTGCAGTGGTGATGGAGGACCTAAGGTCACTCAGGATATTTGGAACCATTTTTAACAGTAGAAGTAGCTTAGAAGTCAGAAGGAACTCTAATCAAAAGGAAAGTGAGCTGTCCCTATAAGTCTCTGCCACCTTCAACCAAGGTCCATCCATCTTCTACACTGAAACTCCACACTGCAAGGGTTCACTGGCTCTCAACAGTATGAATGCATTTGAGCTTGCAGAAATGGTTAAGCTGATCAACAATGAGCTGCCTTGGACAAAGTGGGAAGATGGGAAAGGCTTGTTCTAGATGGTGGACACAGGACACAGGGGACGAAGACAGGTGCACAGAAGAAGCACAAGGAAAGAGTAGGAAAGGAAGTAAAGACAGAAAAAATTTTAAGAACAAAGTGAAAATGGGAAAGAAAGAAGTGAGAAAATGGGGACAAAGAGGAAGCTGAAGAAGAAGA
This sequence comes from Ellobius talpinus, assembly GCA_001685095.1. Classification (NCBI taxonomy): domain Eukaryota; kingdom Metazoa; phylum Chordata; class Mammalia; order Rodentia; family Cricetidae; genus Ellobius; species Ellobius talpinus. Next base: position 7,675 of record LOJH01033074.1, on the reverse strand, counting down.
GAGGTGAGGTCACAGCAGCCCTGAAGAGCATGTATGCTCCCTCTGCATGCCATCACTCTGTTGGAGAGCTTAAGGAATTGTCTCTCGAAGAAACACTCATAAATCTTCCATGAAACACCAAAGGAAGCTCAAACCTGTGTGTTCATGTCAGACAGCTCCACTGGCATTCCACTTGCAAGGACTAAATCTCCCTGGCCCCTTATCTACATCTCTACTGGAAGGCCCAGATGCTGCAGTGAGCTTAGCTGGGATGCAGGGGAGGAGGAGAGGAGAAAGCGAAGTACTGAGAAATGACCCATCAGGGGCCTAGAATTCCTACTGGTGAGTGTGATTAATGAATTAATATAAGATATCCCAGATTAGAAAACATCCTAGAGTTTGCAAATGAAATCTTGTGATGCAGCATTTTTATTAACAAATCTTGGTGTATGTGAAAATGAATTGCTTTGCGCTTAAAAAACAGACCTTTCGGTAGGTATGAGTTACACAGTCATTTGTCACAAAATCAGTTCTACCAATATTTATGGAAACTATATAGTAAATGATCTTGTTCAAGGTAACAGGACCAAATGCCCAATACTCCTTCCACTCCCTTAATAATCCCATAAACTGGGCTGCACAATTGAACTCTGCTCTGTGGTTCAGTAGAATTTTATGTTCTAAAACTAATGATTTTATTCTAGTCTAGTTACACTGTACCACTGAACTATATATCCTTGTCTTTATCTCTACTTTTTGGGACAGGGTCTCATTAAGATACCCAGTTAGGCCTTGGATTTACTGGCCACATGTGGTTATTACAAAATTTTAATTAATTAAATAAAATATAAAACTCAATTTTTCAATCAGCATCAGTATACAGTTTTATACTATGACAGGTAGACGAGTAAATAAAAGATGAGCATCAATATTTTAACAGAGATGATGGGGCTTAAAACAGATTTGAAATAGCTTTCAAAATAAACATGTGAAAAAATTAATTAGGGGAGGAAGGGACCAGCAATGGAAGTTTCCACCAACAGATTTCAAACAGCAGAAATATCTGGGTAAGGATGTCCTGGTGTAGGATGTATTGCTTTCATTGGTTGAATAAAGAGACTGCCTTGGCCTTTTGATAGGGCAGAAACTTAGGTAGGTGGGAAAGACAGAACTGGGAAGAAGAGCAGAGTCAGGCAGACACCAAATTCTCCTGCCCTAGACTGACGCTGGTTAGACTCATGCCAGTAAGCCACAGTTAAGTGGCAATACAGATTATTAGAAATGGGTTAAACTAAAATGCAAGAGTTAGCCAATAAGAGGGTAGAGATAATTGGCCAGGCAGTAATTTAATTAATACAATTTTGGTGTAGTTATTTCAGGGGTTAAGCTAGCCGGGCGGTGGGATGCAGCCCGCGCAGCTCAACCTACAGCAATGTCCTAACAGGAATGTAAAAAGACAACCTAACATGGATAGCAGTTTGTTTATCTAGAAAAGTTAAACAACCAGTTTGACTGAAGAGAGAGAGTAGTCACTGAGGTGGTTCCTATGTGGAGAATTCAGATGCCACAAAAGGTTCTTTAGTCTTATAAACAGTAGGAAGCCATTGGAAATGCAAATCAAGGGCTAAAACACTTGTGGGGACACTCTTTAGGCAACAGATAACGTATCCTCTTAAAGAAGGCATCGGAGCAGTATTTTCGGAGAGTAGGAGCACCATGGAAAGGCCCGGAAAATGAAGGAGTAGCTGCTATTAGGATGCAAAGTAGAAAGCCATAAAAGAGTTTTGTTTTGCCCCAAATAAGAAAGCCTTCTAAAAGTATAACTATTGCTGCAGAAAGTAGATCCCTGAAGTCATTTCCTGAGCCAATATTCTTGCACAGGAATCACCCAAGAGAGGCAAGCATCTCCACAACCATTTGCCAGCCCATTAACTTACATTGCAGGATCCTTTCTCACAAAGCCACCTTCACTAGCCAAGTCCCCTCAGAAGACCCCAAGGCAGCGTCTCACCCTTGAGAAATGGGTGAGAGTCAGAAAAAAAAAGAAAGGAGAAGAAAAAAGAGTTGAAGAGAAAAGATATTTAAAAAACATGTGCTGGAGAAGTCAAAACAAATTCTAAGCCATTCCACTAGAAGAGAGTTTATGGAGTGAGGCATTCCTAAAATGAGTTTTGAATTATACTCTGTGCCTCATAAAACAGGAGAACTCTTGGCAGCCCCCCACACACTATCCCTGCCTCATCTGTACACTTCTCCCAGCAGGTAAGGAACCAAGAAAATCTGGGTGTGAAAGAACCTAGATCTGTTGTTTCACATCTGCAATATGAAGCAGTCTCAGTCCCCTGACTTCCAGAAAGGTAGAAGCCGTCTCTGAGCCTCTGCCTCACTCTGCACAGCCAGAGCGTGGTATGGAAGACCCCTGAGAGCCCTGGAAGCTTGGATTTGTATCACCTCTATGACTATCATACAGTTCTACCCTTCAAAAGACAGAGAAATTGTTAGTATGCTTCCTCCAGAAGACCAGTCAAACGCCAGAGGAGAGCAGCTGCAGGGGTGCAGGGAAGTTGCAACAGTGTGGGGGGGAGGGGCGCATGTCATGACCCTTAAGATGCCAGAAATTAAATTCCTGACTCATCTTTGAGGAGTTATTTCCTCTCCTTAACATCAAAGCTTGGGACAAAACAGTATCCAGGGGCTCGGACTGCTATATGGTACTTCTAAGAACCAAATATACTTACAAAGTTTTCATCTAGTTTTGTCTCAGCAACTGTCAGCTTAGTCTCTGTGTTATGTTGTCCCTGCCAGATGTGTCCAGCTACTTGCCCTCCAGGATAGCTATGAATGCAGACCAACACAAAATTATAAACTTGCTTGATACCCCATGAGATTTTATTTTTGCTGTTCTTTAACTCAATTGTGTGATTTTCAAACAAACTTTCTGGATGAGAACACCATGTTGCATGGTTAAACATTATAACTGTTGGTAGTGCATCCCAGATTTACAGATTTACAGGGCAGACTGGTGAAGCACGTTCTAGCCAGTATTCTAAGGACTTTACCACCACTACACTTTTGCACACACTCCCCATATACACACACTCCATAGGGATCCAGTTTGTTTCCCAAACCTATTTATGGCCATTGTGTTTCTTACAATTTTAAATTTTAATGAAATAGAGTCCCAATTAAAATTTTATGAGCATCCAAAGAAAGTGGTTTCTGTGAGACTAAGATGATTTTACTGTATAAAAAAAAAGTCAAAGTCACTTAAATCCTGCTAGTGAGTTAGGTCAGGCATGACAACCATAAAGATTTAGAAAGGAATCATAAACCCTAAAAGAATGACTTGGCAAGCACCTAGTCTATTTTAATGAAACCAACATTGGAGATCATCTTTGGTGCATTATGAGCATGGTTTACGGATGAGAGATGGCCTGGAATTACAACCAGGTGACCCAGACTCAAAACGAGACCCAATGTCTACATCCCAAACTTGGCAAATGTGTGTGCACTTATGTATTTCACATTAAAATGAAATATTTAAAGTGCATCTATTATTTTTTATGGTTCTCTGCTTTAACAGTTTTTCTAAGTGCTAATACAAGTGGCCTCAGAAACAAGGGTTCAACCTTAAACCAGAAAGCTCCTCCCCAAATAGTCTGTCTTCCCACTCAAGTAAAAAACTTAAGGAAATAGAAGAAGGGCTTTATCAGTCATAAATCAAACACTCAAATACTCTTCCAGGAATTCCTGACAATCATTCCCTTCTGTCAGGTATTCTCCCCTCCAAAAAAGTTCAGTTTCTTCTGTTAATTCTCTGGATAAGAGAATCATATTATCAGAGCACCCCCTTTCTCATTTGTACATATAGGTCTGATTTGCGTAGAGACATGTGTGTATATATTTATATTTATATAAATCTGTATTCCATATAGGTTCAAATGTACTTGATGCTTAGCTGGTGGTGCTGTTTTGGAAATCATGGGGCCTTTAAGAAGTGTGGCTTATCATGGAATCAGGACTTATGAGTTATTAATCAACCCTAATTCTTTTGTGAGTGTTCTCTGCTTTCTTTTCTGTCATGATGTGAACCAGCTGTTCCATTAGCACAGACCAATCACTTCAGCCACCATGTCTTCTTTACCATGATAGGTATATCCTCTTAATCATTAGTTAAGTTAAACCCCTCTTCCATTAAGTAGCTTCTCTTGGGTATTTGGTTATTAACAATAAGCTAAGTGATGCAGTATATAAATGTATATATGCATGACTTTAAGGTGTGTGTGTGTGTGTGTGTGTCTTTGTATACAATAAGTGAGGACTTACAGAGACAGTTTCTGGGGCCTTAGCATGTTCAAGATAATCTTATATAGCTAAGGACAGTGAAGTTGATGAGTTGCTTCTCCTGTGTTGCCACATCTAAGATGGCTCTTCAGGCAAAGATCTCCTCAAAAAGGATCCTAGCAATGTACCCAGCACAACTACTTCCAAGGAATGAGCTCAGAGGAAAGACTCACTCTTTCTGATATTCTCGGTATTTCTTTTATAGTATGTGAAGTCTACAGCAAGACTGTATCCCTTGCATTAAAATTTAAAGTTAAGGTCATAAATGCAATTACATTTCAATTGTCAGTGAACTTTCTCTAGCCATGCAACCTTTTTTAAACAGAGCAGAAATATCAGCTGCCATCGTTTATGTAAGAGTGGGTACCGATGCAGTGGTTTAGGGAAAGTGATGTGCTGGAAGAGTCTATCTCTAAGCTATGGAAACTTTAATCTCAGTGATAGAGACAGATAAAAGGAGAGCATTCCTTTCATAGAGCCGCAGAACAGAATAGACTTCTGTGACTTATGATGGAACCCAGGTAAAAAGTCAGATTCCTACAAAAGACAGTCTTTTCCTACTCAGGAGCTGCCAGAGAGAACTTTGCAGAGTGAACATGAGTGTCTTCTCCTTTGTTGATGTGTGAGAAATCGTTCTTCAGGCAAACTCCTCCAAATCAATCCCAGTAAACTACCGACCATAGCTACCTCTTTGGATGAAGTTGACGGAAAGTTATATATTTTTTACAATATTCCTGAATTACATGAAAGCCACAACAAGCTTGCATTTCTCGTGTTAAAATTAAAGATTGAGGATAGAAATGCAATAAACACTAGCTACTACAGTTATAATTACTAAAGAAAAATGAAGTTGAATTATGGTAGCTTATAGACTAGTGAGAGAGAGAAACATATTCTGTTTGTGCCCTACTTTACTTTCTACTGCTGTGATTAAACACCACAACACAAAGCAACCTAGGGAGGACAGAACTTTCTTGGTTTGCCCTTTCATATCACAGTCTATATCTGAGGAAAACTAGGGAAGGAGCTCAAGTCAGGAGCCTGAAGACAGGAACTGAAGCAAAATCCATGAGGAATCTTTCTTTTGGCTTGCTGACCATGGCTTGCTCAACTACCCTTCCTGTACAAACCAGGAACACCTTCCTAGGTATAGCACCACTCACAGTGGGCTGGGACCTCCCACATTAATGAAAGCAACCCCAAAGACCTGCCTGGTGGAAGCAATTACTTGGTTTATGTTTCCTCTTCTCAGATGATTCGAGCTTATGTCAAGTTGATAAAAAACAAACCAGCATATCTTGAAAATGAGGGTGTCTGTACTGAAGGAATATGCAATGTGTTTAGATGCTGGGTATTTTTGGAAACAAAAAGAAATGATATTAGAACCAGGGACATGACATCCATATTGGATCTTTAAAGGGGGCAGTCGATAAGAGTAAGTATGAATGTTTTTATTTTGGTTTTTCAAGACAGAGTTTCTCTCCGTAACAGCCCTAACTGTCCTGGAACTAGCTCTTATAGACCAGGCTGGCCTTGAACTCATAGAGTTTAACTCATAAAACATGACTCTCTCTGCCTCCTGAGGTATAATTTTTTAAAATAAAGTGTATATATATATAGTAGAAGAAATCTTTTAAGTGGACAAATATGAAATTAAGAACATCCATGTCTTCATGTTGGGTCGGATCATTATTTCTTAATGCCTGAGATGAATTTAGGTGGCATTGACTGTAGTTTTTGTGGCAATAGTTATATCCTTTTTTAATTTAATAAGTTAATTTACTATTTGATAATTTCATTCATTTGTGCAATGCACTTTGGCCATTTCACCCCTAGTTATCCCCTCTTATAACCATGGAACTCTCACTGAACCTTCTCTTCCTCCCATAAAGCCCCTCTCCTTTTGTTAGATCAGTTTTGTTTTGATTTTTTTAGGAGAATAACTGAGTTTAATTAGGATTGCTCCCATGAGCATGATCAAGAGTAGTAAAGTGGAGCATGGGCAACTTAACAGTGGTTATACCACTGAAGAAAATTATTCTCCTTCCCACAGTAACCATTAATTGCCAATAACTCCTCAAGATAACCTTACACAGGTAACCACAGTTTCTGTGATTTCCTGAATACAATGGCTGTGCCATATAACAAAAACAGAATCTCACATCATCCCTCCCCATCCTGTGGTCCTTACACGCTTTCCCCCTCTTCTTCTCAATGTTTCTTGAGTCTTGAAAAATAGTATGAATACCCCATTTAGATCTGAGTACTCAACAGTCACTAATTCTTATATGATTACTTTTAAAGGCTATCTCCTATCTATATCATTATTCTGGAGACCCATTCATGACAGTGATACAAAGTTTCCTTTTTAAGTAAATGCAGCTAATACTATTTATTGTATGACCCTGGGTAATGGACTTGATCTCTCTAAATGGCTATTTCTTCATTTCTAATGTGAGGATGCTAAAAATACTCATGAAAAAGAGTTTTGCAGATCAGAACATACAAATGTGATTATACCAACAGGCTGAGAGCTCCACGCATTTTCCAGGCTCCGGGGTCCCTGGTACAGGGTCAATGCTGGCTAATTTTATGTCAACTTGACACAGGCTAAAGTGAGAGGAGGCAATTCCAGTTGAAAAACTTCCTCTATAAGATTGGGCAATAGGTAAGCCTATTGAGCATTTTCTTACCAAATGATACGGGAGGGCCAGATCATTGTGTGTGGGACCACCCCTTGGCTGGTTGTTCCAACTTCTTTAAGGAGGTAGGCTGAGCTGGGTTGTAGTGGCACGCAGCACTTTAATTTCAGCACTCAGGAGACAGAGGCAGGCGGATCTCTGAGTTTGAGGCCAGTCTGGTCTACAAGAGCAAGTTCCAGGACAGGCTCCAAAG
>LOJH01033073.1:324-15736 GCA_001685095.1 Ellobius talpinus | reverse complement strand
GGGAAGTGGGAGGAGGGGAGGAAGTGGAAATTTTGATTAGTATTATTTATAAAGCAATAAAAAATAATCTGCTGGAAAAAATGAAATAAAGGTAGGAGGAGAAAAGACTGAAGAAGACACCACCATGTTTGCCTCAGGTCTTTAAATATGCTCACATAGTCAAACACATACTTGTCTACAATACACCCCCCCACACACACATGCACAAACACACTAAATCAGAAGAAAATCAAAGAATTAATGTTTTTTTCCCAATTCTGTTTCATTCATTGATACTATTCAGAGGAATATTCAACTTGATTTTAATGTAATTACAAATAAACCCTAAATTTCTTTAAATGATTATATTCACTTGTTTTCATTTAATACATTTTTTGTGTATTCATTGTACTTTTGTGTCTGCAGTTTTCTCTAGTTTCTTTTATTTTTGTGAAAACCCAAAGTGAACAAAGAGAACACTTATCAGTGCTTTCCCCAAAGCCCAACACACATCTCCCAATTTCCATGATTCCTTGTGGCCTGCATAATCACGGTGTGTATGTTACAATGTTGTCTATTGACTGTCTTATTCCCAGAAGGAAAGCTCTACAGAGGGATAGTAAGGTGTGTGTGTGTGTGTGTGTGTGTGTGTGTGTGTGTTTGTGTGTGTGTTTGCTGAGTCTTTGCAGCTAAGATTCTGGGGCACATAGCTGTTAAAGATTTGCAGTGGATCAGTAAGTGAGATTACACACAGTGTGTGTGAATCATCACCAACAACATGTTTCTCACATGTCAAGAATGTATTTCAGAAATCATTCAAATAATACTGAAGAAAGACGATCATATAATCACAGCATACAAAGGGATAGCTCAGTAAAGATGTACATGGCATCAATCTGCCAGGGTCAGCGTTAACAGCATTTTTTTTGTCACTGATGAAACAGTTAGGGATATGACCTCTGTTCTTCCAAGTTTTAGAATTTAAATTATATTTGACTACAAATGCTACCTAATATAATTCTTTTCTTCACCCAATATAACAAAAATTAAAGTCCAACATATTATGCAAATAAACAAGGCTGGATACAATGAAAGAACTTAGCAAATTAGAAACTGCAAGCAGTAATATTTCAAAGATGAAAGATCCAAGCCTGCCACATTATTAAAAGGATTAAGCTGTCATATCTCTCTGGGACTATACAGCACAGAGATGGGCCATTACTGCAATTCAAGCTGTAGAACTAAAAAGTCAAGGAGTTTTGTTTACAATCCTGCACTGACTTCTGACGTATATAATCTTGCAGAGATAATTTAACTGATTCTATGTCCTAAGTTACTTCATTTCAAATATATAGCTTAAATCATCATCTGGTTTTTTTGTGAGGTATAGTTAAATTAATTCTTCCAAAAATACTTCTGTTAACTAATGTGTAATAAATAAGTCCATGCCAGGCAAGGCAGTAGGTTCCTGTCATCTCAGCACTCATGAAACAGAGGCAGGCAGATCTCTGTGATTTAAAAACCAACCTGGTCTGTGTCCTTCCAAGCCAGCAAGAGCTATATAATGAGGCCCTGACTCTTAAGTTAACAAAGAGCTTCTTTCAGTTGCAAAGTCTACACACACATGCACACACATGAGCGCATACACAATGCATACACATACAAGTTATGTAGAGCTTCGTGTAGTTTACCTTGAACTCCTGAACCTCCCGCCCTTACCTCCCAAACATTGGGAATATATGCATTCACCAGCTACTCCCAATACTACATAAATATTCTTAAATTAGAACTACAAATATTATGTTAGTATTGTACTAGGTTTGAAATATCACAGAAATACATTTGTTAGTAATTAAGACCAGGATAGAACCATGCATTGAAGGCTTTGCGCGTGGATTTGAGCTTGAAACACAATATCTACCAATGGATTACGTTTCTAATCCCTAGATTAAAAAGAGGAGAAAGACCGTTTCTGATGTAGCACATGGATATAAAGAGGCAGGCGAGATTTTCCAACTGTCACTTTTTACTTTGACGAAGTGTAACTGTTGACTGCCTTACCCAGCAGATGCCATGTATTCTTAGGATCCACTTATACACATTATAATAAATTGTGTCTTCATTGCTGCATGCATAATGTCTGGTTTTCTGTTCACTAAAATAACACAACTTAAATGGTTATTTCCTAAATAATAAATAGAAAAGAAAATGACTTAAAATTGAATGTATGTGTTTTTCCCTACAGGAAATCACAACAGATAATGACTATTCATGCAATTTTTAAAGGTCTTGACTCAATTTTAAAGACTAAGATAATGCCTGCTGAAAGTTAATATGGGTGTAGTTTCCTACTGTATACTAAATAGTGGCTTCCGGTGCAAGCATGTGTACCCTAGTTCAGTTCCCTAGAACCCACATAAAAATCCAGAAATAGAGACATGTTCCTATAACCCAAACACCAGGAAGGCAGTGACTAGAGAAACCCTAGAATTTGCAAACCAGCATTGCCTTATCAATCTATGAGCCCTGGGTTTAGCAAGAGGACACTGCCTCAAGAAACCAAGGAGAAAGCAAAAGAGAGAAGCACTTAGTGTTCAGTATTGACCTGTGACTTCCCTATGCACATGTACACCGCCCACACAAATGCACAACATAAACACATTGAATACAGGCACAGTCACAAGTGCATACACATTCAGAACATGCACATGCACACACATACAGACAAACACACATTTAGTACATACACACACAGCTTTCCTTCATATTCTCACGAAATAGGAATGAATATGTATGTATGTGTATATATATGATATTTTTTAATGTTTTCAAAAACTGAGAGGTTATGTACCTCACCTGTGACAGGAAGAAATCTATCCTTGCATTAATACTGAGCAAAATAGTTACCTTATCTAATAGCTGATTAGAACATACAGACCTTTCATGATGGAAGAATCTAAAGATCACCATATACAAAATTGTTTATTTTTTTAAAAAAATACAGCATTGAGCAAAAATTGAAGTAGAAATGGAAAATTATATAGGCATATGTGCATTCTTAGGGTTTCCTTAGCTATTTATTAATAATTCAAAACAGCCACCTAATTATTAATTTCATATTCCATCCCAGGATAGTATTTACATATTCCAACCATCTGACTTAATATTACCTTCAGAACCTTTTTCATTAAGAAGAATTAAGAGACAGCAGTTTGCACAACAACTTTATAACATTTTTACTCATACAAGCATCAGGTAGTTTCTAGGCATCAGTGAATGTTTCTCCTGATGCTGACTTCAGCAGGGGAAGTGATAAGGGTCTTGTGGTTCTGCTGCAGCTGGAGAAAGGTAATCACCTATTGATGAAGGTAAATTAACTCCCTGCAGACAAAAGCTTGCCCTCTGCCTCCTGTCTCAATGCATTAAGCCAGAATCTGCAAACTCTCCAACTGACAAATAGGCTCTTGGGATTGAAAGTGTCATGCAAAAACCTTCTAGTAAATTTTCAGAGGAAAAAAATTAAACTGTGCAAAAGCAAGAGCAGTACCAACTCCACTGAAAGCAGAATTATGAGGAACAAGCATAGATATGAACTGAAATGGTAAATCAGTCCTTAAGCAAACACCTGGAAGGTTGTTTACTCATCTTTTTTTCAGGGCAGAAAATGAAAATCTTTCAAATTTTGGAAGAAACGAGCATTCTTAAAGTAGGATCTAGAGATACAAAAAGCTCAAAGTTGAGAGTAGTCATTCAATTAAACAACTTTTCCTTTATAAATTTACCATAAAAAGACAAATTTTGATGGAAAAGGAAAACCATTTAATAACAGTACATGATAGCCTTAATACACTTCCATTTCACTTGTCCATGAGAAAAGGAATTTCAAACTTTTGAAACTCTCCAGCTAAAATTAACATTTCCCCTTCATACCTGTTCTGATCACATGCATAAACCAAATTCCCTCTAAGCCACACTTGGATCTGTTTGGCTTGAAAATCGCCTGCCCCTGCCCTTCAGTTGCACAGTATGTCGAAATTCCATTTGTGTATTCTGCTCCCCCAAACTTTGGAGAATTGTACTGCATAAAGCAACTCATTTCTAGATTTATTTGTATGCAAAGCAGTTATATAAAGTTAATTCAAAGAATGTCTAATGATTATATATATATATATCAACATCGATAAAGAATTTCCCTTCTTCATTAATAGTCCTGACTAAAGCAAGACCTTCATGATTTTCAAGATAGAGTTCTGTGCCTTTCTTACCCACCCATTGTTAAGCTTCTGAATCTATGATTGAGAAAACACCCTCCTTGTTATATTCTAAAAATAAAACACTTTCTTGAAGCAAACTGTCTCACCCAGGGTCAGGTCTCTGGATATGTCCATTGGAAGCCAGCAGGAAAACCTTCTTGCATGAGATAAGCAAGTATTAGAACTAACAAGAAAGTTATCCTTAGCTGGCTTCCATTATTACACTCTTGGGAATCCTGTTTCTATTTTTTTGTGCGTCGTTGATGACAACATCCAGGGCTAGGAAGCACCCAAATGCCCTTACAGCTGCAGCTTTATATCGTAAGGTTTGCTACCTGGAAGCCAGGGGATAAAGAAGACAATGTATATTACAGAGCTTGTTAGGTTCGAATCCACATTTTCCATTTTCCTTCAGGGTTTCTCCACTCTGGACTTGCATTAGAATCATCTTAGTCAATTCCAAAATACAAGATTCAGGTTTGATTCCTCTTGGTTGAGCCCACCTTCAGTACTATTTGAAATGTGCACTCAAAGTTGACTAGTTTATTTTTATACAGTATTACAAAATTAAAATAATATAATATGTAGAGAGATTGGGGATGTATGTTTGTGTGTTTATTTGTATGAATACTCTATAGACGTATAACTAAGAGGCAGAGGAATGACCATCTCATAAACTTAATAGAAAGGATTTTTTGAAACCATAAGATTGATAATGTAAACTGTATCATAAATCCCTTCAGCCTGATTCAATGACACTTAAGCATCCCTTTCTTCATTATTTTAACGGTAAACATGTTGTGTGGCCTGCAGAGCTGGCTCAGTGGTAAAGAGCATGCACTTTTCTTGCAGATGTATGAAATAGATTTTTGTGGTCTATTTTCATTATGAGGTGTCCTTGGAGTATAACCGAGTTACAGATAAGCAGGAGGTGCCAGGCCTCTCTCTCCATTCACTGGCAGCTAGTACCTCCTTATCTCAAAACCTATGGAGCTGGAAAGGCACACGAGTTGGCTATGTGACTAGGCCCACATGAGAAAAGGCAGTCTCAATTTCAAAATTATTCATTACTCCAGGTATGAAGAAGAAGATGACAGGAATTTCTTAGTGTTGCAGAACTTTAAAAAAGCATTGCCTTTTATCAGGCAGAGAGCTAGTCATTTTGCCTTTTCTCTGTGCATTGGTCCCTTACTTCAGAATAGTATATTTAAAAACTACTTCATTTTCATTAGTCTGTTGAATTTATTATCTTATTTATATATTATTATGCAAAAAACTTCTGAGCTCCAGAGAGATTTAACATCTCTAGCCTCCAAAGCCTAATCTGTATATACCCCCTCTCTATACACACACATAATTTGAAAAATAATAAAAATAAATTTTAACAAACAGAAATAAAAGGCAGAATAAAACTTTCACTTAAGCATACCTATTGAGTTATCATTATTAACTGGCAATATCTTTATATTTCATAAATCTGTGATAGTAATGGTAACAGTCCTTAGAAACTAATTCATTATGAAGATTATATATTTCTAATTGTGTATCTATAAACAGTCAAAATTAGAGTGCATAATATGTTTCTTTTCTATAGACATCCTTTAAAACAATATTTTTCAATAATGAACATTATTCTTAATGAATCTACATAAAGGATGCAGCTTGGCACAGCCACAGCCATCATGATCCTTATCATCATCCTTACCAGGTGACCTTGGCACACATCCCAAACACTGTAGAAAATAATATCATTAACAGAATCGACAGGATGTTCTGTGTTGGGCAAGACTGTTTAACTGACAGTTAATATGTTGAAAACATGGAAGAAATCTCAGGAATATTCTGGTTGGCCACAGAACACCTTTGTCCAGCTTAGCCTGTGAACCTTTGTCTTTTTTCTTGACATTCTGTAGCTCCTGTCATGCCGTTGCCCAGGACACACTTCAGTCTACTAAGTCCCTAAGAAGATGTATTTAACCCACTCCTGTATGTGTTTGCTTCCTTGGTCTCTTTTCACCAGTTGTCTCGACAGCCAGTTTTTCCAGATTTTACCCAAACACTGTCCTTGGACTGGGCACACAGTTGTGAGACACTGGAGAGGTCATGGAAATGGCAAATCAGGAGGAATTATAGCAGCATAACAGGAAGCAAAAACTAGTCAAATAACAATAGGATACAGATCAGATTGAATTAGACCTTACTTAAAACAAAAGCATTTGGGATTTTAGAAAAAGATGTAATTTATTTTATTTTAACTTTTCTCTCTCTGACAGAAGAGTGGTGTGAAGTTGGTGGAAACTTGAAGCATATTAATTTGAAGAAGAGATGCATTTGAAAGGGAAAAATTAGAATAGTGCTAATATTTTACTCTTGATTGGCAGTTTGAGTGAAGAACTTGCAATTTTCTAAACAGTATTTCACTGATTGCTTCCTCCCAAATGTTTTAAAGATTCTTCTTTAAAGAATGCCCTGAAATTAGTATTTTAAAATCATAAGTTTTGGATTTGATAGGGCTGAAGAGAAATTTGGGGTAGTAGCTGAAGCTTGGAACTAGAGGGACTTTCTTTAAAACAAAGACACAACAAAAATATACAAGAAAAAGAAACTAATAGAACATGCATTTTGGAGCTGGGAATGGGTGGACAGGAGGTAGTGGATTCAACATGAGAGATTCAACATGGAAGGCCTGGAGTAGGAACACTAGATGGCATCCTAGCTGGGGGAGCCAAGGGATGCTCAAGCACAGGACACCAGGTTCTGTTCCCCACTACAGACCATAATACAAACACAAGCTCATTCATTTATCAGGTATTTGTTAAGCTATTACCGAAAGTGAAATCTAATAAACACGGATAGCACTGCACTGATTTAAAGTTTGAGTTATAATCATCAGGGACCCTAGCATCCACAGTTTGGAATTTAGATAGCATAAGAAATAGCTGCATACAACAATCTTGGGAAATGTCTGGAATTACAGCTGCATAACTGTTTACAGAATGATAGAACATCATTAGACAAGGTAGTAAATAATTATGACGGTGGAGGATAGACACACTGAAATTCACCATGAGAGCCTGCACCTGCTGTGGGAGATCCTACAGTCACTAGCCTTTAAGTTACTTGCCCACCTGGGTGTGGCCTCTTATACTATAAATGCCAACATAAAGCACGCGTTCCCTCTCTCTTCTGGCTGCTGGAATCGGTTCTTATTCCCCATTATTGCAGAGGACTGTGAGTCTACCCAAAAATAATCCTTTATTATGCTCAATTCTGAGCTAGTGTGAGATTTCTTTTTAGTGTCCCTCTTCATGCACCTTTGCATTTAATTGTTTATTCAATCAATATTGATATTAACAAATATAAAGAAGGGCTATGTGGCATCAATAAGCATTGCAAGATCCTTATTAATCTTGTGAGATTATGAAACCCATCAACTTATAAGTGGGTTCTAGGAAAGAAGGAATAGAAAACAAGTAAGATAATTGGACAATTTTAAAAGAAGAGATATAGGAAGATAAAGCAACAATAGGAAAATCAAAAGACAATACATGGTACAAGTTCAGGATGGTACAAACTTTTATATATCAAGAACAGAATCTGAGGTCTGACAATAGAGGATATAGAGTCAAGTTTGTAGGCAGAAACCAAAATTGCCAGGAATACCTGTGTCTACTACTTTCTGCCTTTTGTCACTAGTTAAAGCCAAGAGGTAATATGTTTGTTCTAAAGCCACAAGAGCTTATATTAGCTAGTTTCTCTATGGAATCATACAAAACCATCATCAGGTTCACATGAAGAAAGTTATCATTATTAATATTACTATTATTATTTTGATATTTTGAGACAGCATATTTCTGTGTAGCCTTGGCTTGCTATATCGACCAACCTGGCCTCAATCTCATAGAGATCCACTTGCCTCTGCCTCACAAGTGCCATCACTGCCCAGAAAAGAAAATAATTTTAAAATATATATTATTTGGAATTTATGATAAGATAAATAAGAGTTTAATATGGAAACTAAATCTCATAATCATTTTAAAATACATCTGCAAATATACTATTTATCTTTTATACTTTAAGAAAATCATCCTTATGAACAGGGATGATTTTGATTCTGATGATTTTGGAATCATCAGATGGGCCGTATCATAACTCCTTGCGTTGACTAAGGATTATTCTGCGGAAAGAATGAAAGAATAGTGTTTTGATAGTGAGTGTGTTATTTAAGTGATCATTTTAGAAAATGTAGATATACATGTTCTTCCATATGCACTCCCATACTGTTTGCCCGCTTACTTCACAGACATGAGAACAAAAGGAAAAAAATGATATTTAATATGACTTTTACATTTGTTACTTTGTGGTCTGGGATAGAATATCCATAACAGTTACAAAGTTTTGGATACTTTCTGCTACAATTTTTTTATTAGCTAAGATCAGAAAAGAAGAGAGATGTGGTCTTGTCATCATTTGTAATAAAATACAAATTCAGAAAGTATTTGATTTCGATGTGAAATGGATATGTCTTCACTATTTTCACAAAGAAATAATAGAAAATAAATGTTTGTTGGGCCTAATTACTTCTATGTGCATTTCTCCATTCAGAAAGCAAAACCAACATTGTCAGAGTCGACCTTGGGCAGCCCTGGATGTTAGCTTAGGGTATGGTGTGAGACAACTTCTCTAATTCAGACATATTGTTCAAGTCAGCAACAGACATGATTTAAAATATGTCAACTTAAAGATTGTCTCGTGTTACAACTTCAATCTTAGTATTTTAATATCTCCCCTTTAAAAAATCATTTTGTCTTGTTTTGCCATCAAGAAGAGTTCTGAGTCAATAATCCTTTCTTGGTGTTTGTTGGGGATTTAGTTTTTAGAACAGTCCATAGGCTTTATTTTTTATAACTAAATAAGAGACTTTACTAACCTTGATTCTAGAAGTCTTCAACTTTTAATTTTCCAAAGAACAGCTGTGATTTCCAGATGTTCGGAGAGATGCAAAGGACAAGATCTCAAAAAGGTTCAACATAGTAAATAATTAAAATTGTTCAAACAGAATCTGTCAGAGATGTTGAGAAATCAAGGCCCGGGGGGGGAACAAAAATACTGTACAAACTAGATAAGTTCGATTGGTGTGTAAGACTTGCCCTCTAACGGGGGAAGGCCACCAGATCAGTGCCCAGAGCAAGTGAGAATTATTTGCTTCTCTGTCTAACAACATATCAAAACCATTAAAGAAGAAACAGGACAGTTTGCACTATATCAGATTTTGGGATGTGTGTGTGTGTGTGTGTGTGTGTGTGTGCACATGCATGTATGTATGCATGTATATGATTATATGTTAAAGCACAAAGCACAGTGCATTTCTAAAAAGTATTTTATTGTTTCTTTTTCTACCCAACTTGAAAAGAAAATGGAAAAAAACAAAACATTATAAAAATGTTGCTAATGTATAGATTTCCCATTTAGAAAAAAAAGCATTAGTCCACTTTGTTCATGTTTGATTTTGTTTTTCTTTTCACTAAATTGCTAAAAAAAAGTAATGTTGAACTAGAACCCAGAGACAAAATAATCTGCCCATCTCCCTCCAATTCTACCAGTTTATGATCTTCTGTTGCTTTTTGATCAAAATAAACACAGAATTCTCAATACATGCAAATGGTGAGCTATTTCCCTGCTACTTCCTATTTCTACTGCTTTCAGTAGATGGGAATTATGTCTAAATGTTGAATTATTTGTCTTTATAATACTAGTCATAATTTCCATAAGAAACATAGCTAAGTAAATTTAAGAAGCCCATTAAAAATACTTGCTCAAATATATAAAACACACACATACACACACTCACACATAGAGATGCAGAGAGAGAGAGAGAGAGAGAGAGAGAGCTCACAAAACTCTTGAGATTTCAGTGAACATCATTTTCAATGGTAGAGGATGATATAAAGGATGTGAAAGTGGTGGGTGGTTTATGAATTCATCCACGGAAACATTAAGTACCTTTCTTTCAAAACCTTGCACATAAAAGTAAAATCATGAGGAAAAAGCCTAAATGCTGACTTTTGGATACTTTTGTGATTATTCCAATTTAATGTTGTCTCCCCCTCCTTTCTATTCACTCAGTGTTCCAACAATATTTTTTTATTTTCTGTATCTAAAGAGGCTTTTCATGTAGCTAATCCTTGTTGAAGTCTCATCTTTTATTGTATATTTCCCAAATTTATCTATGCTTTAGAGTTTTAATTTAATTTATTCTTTAATGTCTGTTAATACAATTCACTATTGTACATATTCAATAATGTACTAATAACATTAACTATTTCTGTTATCAAATATTTTTGAAAGTGCATCTTTCTCTAATTTGAAAAAAAATGATGTCTATGTTGTTTTTGTATCTACTTCTCTTACTTATTTGTATATCCTTCAAAAATCATTTCTAACAACCAGAACTATGAAGGGTATACTCAAGCAATGTGATTTAATTAGCTAACAAGATCAGTGAAGTGGTAAATTACCCTTCCATAGTTGAAATGTTTGACATGTATCCTCAAAAGAGCAAAAGTTATTTCTTAAAAGGCATATAAGCTTAGCAGAGCCTCATGGAGGAGAATACGAAAGCTTGAAAGCCCTTGCAATGAATAAGGCCAAGGTTGCCATTCACGGGCTGCAAGCAGCCCTCATCTGGAATGTATCGCAGTGCAAGCTGGTGCTGTCTCACTGTGCTGCAGATAGACTTAAATTATTACTCAAGTCTACAATTTCCATCAGAAAAACATACCGAAGTTTTCTTAGTTAATTAACATTTTAATTAAAGTATACATCATTTTCCCCTTTACTTTCCTCCCTCTAACCCCTCCATGTCCTCTCCCTCAAATCCTGTCCACAACCCCCTTCTCCATCTCAAATGGATGGACAGTTTTTGCTTTATTAATACTATACACATGATATGTACATATATGTGTGTCTGTTTACATATATAAACATATATGTGTATATATATACACGAACACACACATGTGTGTATATATATATCCTGTTGACTCTATGTTTGCTATTCAAGTAATTCAAGTATATATGAATTCATTGCAAACCACTTGTATTGGGCAATCCATTGGAGGCTCATTTCTGGGAATGGCTAATGTCCTCTCTCAGAAGCCATTAGTTGCACATAGTTCTTTACCTGAAACTGAGACTCCTTGAGAACCACACACACATTAGCTGTCTACTGATACTGTCATTGTTGAGATCTTGTTGAGGGTGTCATTTCTAGGAGGCACCATCTCTGAGAGACATTGTGATTATTCTGTTGCCTCTGAATGTTCCCTAAACCTTAGGTGCAGATGTTTTGAAGATTTATCTGTTGTGACTGGGCTCCCTACTATCCATTGATCTCTGCCTTGTGTTCAGTGTGGTTCCTTATAATGGTCTTCATTTGCTGTAAGGAAAAACTTCTTCAATGAGGAATGAACTATAGTTATCTGCAGATATAAGAACAAGTTTTAGAATGTAGTTGGAATTACCCAGGCTTTAATTATCAGTAACATGTTTTCTTTTAAGATCCATGACTTCACTAGCCCTGTATCACTCACTAGATTTCTAGTATCAAGCTTTCCCTCTGGCTGAGTAGGCTTTAAATTCAATTAAAGGGCTGTTGGTTACTGCCAAGATATGAGTGTCATTATTTTACCTTTAGGTATGTCTTGGCATGCTGGTCAGAGTTGGGTGGGTATGGGATTCCCCTCTGTATGCTTTGAATATGTGTTATTACCATTGGTTAATAAAGAAGCTGTTTTGACCTATGCCATGGCAGAATATCGCTAGGAGGGAAAAGTAAACGGAATGCATGGAGAAAGAAGGCAGAGTCAGGCATATGCCATGTAGCTGCAAAAAAGAGGAGGACACCAGAACCTTACTGGTAAGCTACAGCCTAGTTGCATCTGACATTTGGGTACTTTATTTAGTGTATACTTGTAGTTCAGACAAAGACTTATTGTTTAGTTATTAGATTTTTGTTTTATGCTACATTAAATAGCTTATTTAAAGTACCTGAAACATTTAGTGTCAAATGTCTTTAATATTTCTGAACATGAAAATGAAGGAATTACCATTTACAAATTAAGAAAGACACTTTGAGGGTTTAAAAAAAATGAGACCATGAAAAACAAGCAGAGAACCAGAGTGAAGTTATTATTATAGTTTCTAATGACACTCTGAAGTAGGACATGATGCATATAATGCCCTTCATAGGCATATGAGCTAAACATTTCCAGTGTGTGACACTGTGGCTCCCACCATGCTGTACTGCACCAGGGCAGGCCAAAGGCCTGTTGACCATGGACAGAAACCACTGGAGCTGTGACCAAGAAGAAAGCTTTCTACGTTGTAAGGTAAAGATCTCAGTTTTCTTCTCACAGTGGCAGGAAGCTGACTAACAGAGAACAGAAGAATACATTTAATGAGAATCCCATGTGCCTAACAGAATGTAAGGCATTTTATACATCTTGCCTTTAATTTAGGGTTAATTCATTTGCAAAGCTCAAAGAATGCTCTCTTCTAATTTATCACTACCATATCATTCTAAACACGATTTGTCTCATTGAATCAGAACTTAACTCAAAATAAATAATCCAAGTGTTTACTCTAATTCAACTGAGACAAAATAAAAATGAATCCAAATTTATTACTATACCACCATATCTTCAGAAACACACATTTGAATTAATTTTAAGCTCATTTTAAAGGAAAACATTATGTGATATGTTTTGTATGAATTTCAAAGACATTGTGTCTTGCTAAACTTTCTTCCTGTTTAAAGAATATTATACTGAGTAAGTAAATTTTATGTATTGCTTAGGCAAAATTGTTTTCTGGCTTTAATAATATTACATTCTGGTAGCTAGAAGGATGGCTCAGCAGTTAAAAACACTAGCTGTTCTTTCAAAGGACCCAGGTTAAATTCTGAGAACTCACATGATAGCTCACACCCATCTGTAACTGCAGTTCCAGGGACACCAACAAACACCTTTTTCCTCCAAAGGCACTCCCCACACTCGATGCACAGACATACATGTAGGCAAAGTACTCATATGCATAAAATATAATATTTTAAAATTTGCATTCTTTGTATTTGTTCCTATTTATTATAAGCTTAAAATCAATATTAGATATTGCTATCATAACATTAAAACCTATTACTCATTTCATTTTTATATGCAAGTAGTTTTTATATATTACACTACCATTTGTGCTTTTCTTTTGATACTACAATAAGTTTACATTTATCTTAGAGCGCTATAAGCTAAATGTAGAAAACAAAAAGCTAAGAATCAAGTAATTAATCATACAATCTGCTGTTTTCTTTTAATGGTTTTAGGGATATAAGAGACTCTGGGCTTTTCTATAACTTGGTTATTTTATAGTAGCATTACTTATTATTAGTTCTGTGACATGTTCAATTGTTCCTATTAATTACATTAATTTTAATGGGGGTGTATTATGTCCAAATCAGAATATCCTGAACGCTATATAAAAATAAGACATACATTTTATGAAGTATAAAAGTCAAATAATGTAGATTACCATAAAAATCAGCTTCTAAAAAGATATGAGGACACAATAAGCATGAGAAATATTTGTAGGGTTAGTAATATATGTCAAAAGTGAGAATAAACTCAAAACTAATGTATTCTTAATATAACAGCACAAAGAGTATTTTAAGAATTGTTTTTATTTGTGCATGCGTGTGTGTCTGTGAGTGTGTGTGTGTATTTATATCAGTGCATGTCTGTAGGAGTATGTGCCATGCATGCCCAAGAAGTCCAAAAAAGAATATCAGATGTCCTGAAGGTGGAGTGAGAGATGACTGTAAACTGCCTGACCAGGGTGCTGGGTATCATCCTAAGAATCTCTAGAAAAGCAGAAAGTGCTCTTAGCTGTTGAGTTACCTCTCCAGACTCCATTTGTCATGTGTAAGTACCCACTGTGCTGCTGCTGATGACAAGAGAACACAGGGTGTGAGGTCAGGGATGGTAGGACAGGAAATCCATAGAAACAATCTACTCTCATTGTAGTCCTCTCACATCCTTAAACATTCATACTTAACAGCTCAATGAAATGGTTTTGAAGTATAATAATCTTATCTCTTGCTCTGTGTGATATGTAACTGAATAAAATGATTATTGTGCAGTGAAATTTAGATTGCTATTTTGATGTATTAGAAAAATATGGTTCGATACTTAAGTGATTCTCTTGATTAATGCAAATCCTTGCATCACTATTTGATTAAAATTAATTCTGAATCCACTAACACTGTAATAACATTTAATGTCAATCATTTAAAAATTCTTCTGTGTCATAAAGCTATTATCAAGCCTAAGAATAAGTAAGAGTGTCAGGCAAGTAAATAACCTGTCCTATAGCTGTTAATACTGATTAATCTTCAAGCACCATTCCTTTCATAAGGGAAAAAGGAATGTAAGGTCCAGTGATACCGCCAAAGCCCTAGAGGTTTAGGAGCAGCTTTCTTTTAAGGCAAATCTTGCTGATGCCATCCTCTAAATTAGTTTAAAATGTTAGTTTTGTTATAGATGTTCATTCCACATTGTTTTACTATCATGGAATGCCAATCAACCATAGAAAACATATAATGACATCAACTATAAAATAACAGGGAAGGAAAGGATTAGAGAAGAGAAAAAGAGAAAAGTAGGAAGGAAAGAAAGAAGAAAGAGAGCTTAAGGAGCTTTAGCATTGCCAGACAAATAGCTCATATTTCTGTTTAATTTATTCAATGTATATTGTTCATACATATCCACTACTTCCCTGGCTGTGCCCACTTCTTCACCCTTACAACTAAAGGTCTTATATTTATTCTAAGTTTTGAAAACCTCATATTTCCAAAAGCTTGATCTTCCATATTGAATAGGAGATTATGTGAGCCATTTTTCAATGATACTGAAGAAGTATAAAACATAATAATAAAAGGGTGTTGAATTTTGTCAGATGCTTTTTCCACATCTAATGAAATGATTGTATGTCTTTTTCCTTTCAGTTTATTTATATGATGGATTACATTGATAGATTTTTCTATGTTCAACCAGCCTTGCATCTCTGGGATGAAGCCTATTTGATCATAATGGATAATTTTTTAAATGTGTTCTTGGATTCTGTTTGCCAGA
>LOJH01033071.1:0-16379 GCA_001685095.1 Ellobius talpinus | reverse complement strand
ATTGAAACATTTATCACATGTTTCTTGCTTGAAATATTTGTTCTTATTGTATATGGTTTTGCATTAGGCTTAGAACTCTCTTATTTAAACAAAAGGTGGAGGTGCTGTAGGAATTCCTACTGCCAGTAGCCTTTAAGTTACCTGCCCACTTGGGTGTGGCCTCTTATACTATTTATGCTGATGTAAAATGTGCATCCAGTCCCTTTTCTGGCTGCAGGAGTCGGTAGCTGCTCTCTGTTCCAGCAGAGGATTCTGATTTGTGAGTCTACCCCTAAATAAATAACACTCTATAATTCTCAATTCTGTGGGATTTCTTTTAAGCATCTGTCTTCACTGTACTGTCTAATTTTATAATGATAATGATAGCCTATACAGAGTTTTGATGAAGAAAAACAAATACAAGGTTATGTTTCAGAACTAAGGCCTATGGAGCTGCTCAGGTTAATGATTAAAAGGAAAGAACCTGAGTCCAGGAGCCAAGCTGGCTCTAATTCTCTTAAAGCTGAAAAGCAACGGTCATGTACCACTAGCTAAAATAAAGCTAAAAAATAACCAGGTTGTACCAGATGATGTGCTAATAGTTTTAAGTTAAATAACTCCGGGAGAAAAGATAAAGTTCACAAGGACACATAGCTGAACTGTCTGACTCATTAGGCTAGGGTCAAAAATACAAAACAGTCTGATTGTTGCTAGCTCCTCTTGCTAGGTTTGGTTAATAACCAAAGGTGATGATTAATTATTTATACTCATTTCTGTTTCTGATATATATATATATATACATATATATATTAGGGTATGGACCTTAAAGATTTACAGTAGAGTTGACTAATTCTTTTTCATATATAAAAGTTTAGGCTTGTGGTTCCTTAAGACTCCTTATAAGATTACATTTCAAGATAAGGAATAAAGTAGTTGTCCCTTTCTTTGTAACTGCAAAATGCAGCCTGCCAGTAAAAGACCTGGCAAGAACACTTTGCTTTCTCACACAATTAATCTATAACAAGTTGCTTGGGTATGAATGTATGTGACTTCTTGGGATAATAGTATGTAAAATGTTTAATCATGTAAGGGTTATGGAAAAACATGCTGTTTTTTTACTATTTGTTTTGGATTTGTTGTAATCATTCACTTGAAGAACAGAATGCAACCACATTGTAATTTCATATTGCCCGAAAAACTTTGTTGAAATATCTAAGTTGTAGAGTTGTTGAAATATCTACAGCAGAGAGAAAGAACTGAGAAAGAACATAGAAAGAGCACAAGAGAACAGAGAAGGGAAAAAAGCCATCAAGAGAATGTGTGACTGTTTATTCCCTCATATGGAAAATCTTGCTTATGCCGACTCTGTTGGATTCCTTTCAAAGCCCTGTGATGATGTATGCTGCTCCCCCAGACAGCAGTAAAACAAGGAAATAGAACCACATATAAAAGTGTCATGTAAAGTTGAAGGTGGGTTAGTGTCTACGTAGCCCAATGCCTTAATGTCACAATTGAAGAATAATAAAAGGATTTTCAAGAATTATAAAACAAACTGACCTCTGTTATCAATGTTTAGTTTACTTCTCTGATTACTCATGAAGTTACTGCAGGGTGGCCAGAAAAAAATATAACTTTCATTATTTGTAGTCGCATAGTTATTACTGTAGAACATCTAAAAGAATCTAGAAGCAAACTTCTGGAGCCAATAAACAATTATAGAAAGTATGTAGGACAAAAAGCTAAAATACAAACAAATTCATTCTTAGACGTCAGCAACAATCTGTGAAATTTAAAATAAAACTTAGTATCATTTACATCATCACATGAAAAAATTGTGCTTAAGTTAAAAGCATGTGGTAGAAGATTTAGATGTAGATAATAAAATTATAAGAGGTAAAACAAGAAAGAGCTAAATGCATGGATAGTGTTTCATGCTAATGGCTACAAAGATTCAGCACCATTACCATGGCAGTTCTCCTCAACTTGACCTACAGATTCAAGGCCATCTCAATCAAAATTCAGAGAGCCACTTCTAATAATCTTATGGAGATATAAGAGAAGAGAACATCCAATGCAATATTGAAAGAGAATAAAAGAGTTGAAGAGCCGGAATTATTTAACCTTCAGGCTTCTTGTAAAGCCACAGTAATCAGAGCACTGTATTATTTAAAAAGGAAGAGAGAAACTGGGTCAGTAAAACAGAAGAGGAATCCCAGAATATAGACAACTGATCTTTGACAAAAAAATTGCGGAAAAAAAAGACAGTCTTTCCAAACAAACAGTACTTAAGCAGTTATACATCCACATGTGGTAAAATATAGGCCTAGACAAAAATCTACGCTCTTCACAGAAATCAACTCAAAATTGATCATGGCAATAAGTGTACAACACAAAGCTATAAAACCAATAGAAGACAAGACAAGTCCTAAAAGAGCTACAATACGGCAATGATTCATCAACCATATATCAAAAGACATGATTGACAAAAGAAAGCTTTTAATCTTGACTTCACTGAATTGACAATTTTTTGTTATGCTTCATACACTGTACAAAGATTGACAAGTTGCCATTTAAAAGAAAAACGTCAGTGAAGGCATATCTAATGAAAGATCTTACACCATATACATAAAGAACCTTAAAACTCGATAATAAAAGAGCAAACAGCCCATATAAAATATTGAAAAGGTTTGATCAGGATCCTAATCTATGCATATATCCAGAGGGAAAGGGCATGTGAAAGGGCATAGTTAGACATAAATATTTAAAATAACTAGCCCAGTAAAACTTACCTTAATTGGGAAACCCTGCTTGCCCCAGAGACCTTTACAATGCAAGATGCAATATAGGAACTCTATAGCAAGACTGAAATCTGTTATGGTTAAAAATCCCTCTGATGCATCATTTGGTCAATCACCTCTCATAGTACAGAGAAGCATAGAGAAAACTTCCATGGGTTAGTGCAATGATAGAAGTCTAGTAGAATTCTTCCTCCACAGCTTACTTATGCTCACAGTCTTGGAGACATGTTTAAACTCAACCTTTCCAGTCTGTAAGTAAACAGACTGGAAAAATAAAACAGTACATAAAACATTAAAAAAAAACCCTGCAAATACTGGTCAATATTGGAAGGATAAAATTGTGTCATATAGCAGAGTTAGTCACTGCATTTGACTAAAGTCATACATATCCCCCATTTTAAAACTTATTTTAGGATTATGCTCATCCCAAAAGCATAAGGTGCCAAATAAAAAGAGCAGTGCCTGGTGTACGATACCTGCCCTCTCACTGTTGATTAGAAAGGTCGTGGAGACTCTCAAAACCTATAGGCTATTGACATTGCTCTTGCTTTCCCACTAGAACTTGGGGGTATCATCCTATTATTAAGGACACTTTGGTCACAATCCATGGAAAAATCCATTTGGGACTGACCAAGAAGTTTGTTCCCCACTGGTTAGTTTCCATAGTACTGGAAGGTGATTATGGTAGTTGCTGACATAAAATAAGTCAACAGTAGTCTTACCTGTCTACATAGCTCATGAACTACAATAATGCCAGCCTTGTAATATCTACCTGTAGGTTCCATAATGGCACAAATTTTATAAGGGTAATCAATTCCTTCTGATTGGATTTGAGTCTCAACATGAGGAAACACATGCCTAGTCCTGTAAATATTTCCAAGGCCCTATGCTTAGGGTGTTCAGAAGCCTAGGGGTTGAATCTGCCAATTTGCCAAATGAGATAGTATCAAACTGCCCTCTAAATAGGTATCTCTATACACACAGATTAGTGCAGCTCTCTTAGCTCACCAGGGAAGTTGTATTTGTGTAGTGCATAGTGTTTAATGCAGAAACTCACAATAGGTCAAAGGACAGAGGAAGAAGTTAGGTACAATGGGACATCTGTATCATAGTTCCTTTACCCAAGACTCAGAGAGTATCATGGAAAGGGGGGTGCAAGAGCCATAGAATTGGGGATACCAGAGTGATACAGTAACTTCTGGACATTCTAAGACTATTGCATGCATGAACTTACAGTTCCAGATGCTTGCAGAAGATGTGTATAAGATCAAACTAGTAAACATTTTAGCATGGAGTGAACAGAGTTTCATGAGTCATACATAGCTGATGACTTTTGGGGATGAGAGAATCCATTTTCAATAAGGATGTGGCTCCTAGTTGGTCAACCCCTTCCCATTGATTGGACCATATCCAGAAGCATGTGGACAGCACAAGTTGGAGTTGGTTGCTTATTTTAAAAAATGTGAAAGGACATGAAGATTGGAATGGGAGTAAGGAGGTAGGGGTGTCTCCAAGAGAATCTAATGGCAGGAGTTGGTACTGAATATGATCAAAATACACTGTATGCAAATCTCAAAAGAATTAATTTTAAAAATGGAAAAATGTTTTTTTACATTGGTCTAAGTGTACAAAAGTCTGGTATAATGTAGTTCATTACAGCAGAAGCAATTTTGCCTTTGCACAGTCTTCTCTTTCCATGCAGCTATGTGAAGGTTTGAGTTGTTACATTCTCAGAAGGTGGTGGTGACCCACCTATAACATTCTCTTTCCTTCCTAGATAAGCAGGGGTCAGACAGGAGAGAGAGAAGTAGTAAGAAAGGCAGAGTGGGTGGAGAAAGGGGAGGCAGGAGAGAAAAAGAGAGTAAAAGGATTGTCAAACAGTTTGACAAGCACAGTGAAAGAGAATCCAAGCCATAATAGAGTCACATGAACATCTTGTTCAAAAGTAGACTTAACTTTTCACCTGCGGATAAGTTTTTTTTTGTCTCTTTTGTTTGTTTTTAAGTTACCATATTGCCCACCTGAGATTAAAATCCCATCATTAGTGAAGAGGTGTAGAACAGATAAGAGGAAAAATAAGAATTAGATATTTCTGTCACAGGAACAAGACATCTCAGATTCTCACAAGCACAGCTTTTACTTTTCAGAGGGAAAAAATGGAGATATAGGGACAGTAGATATTTCTCTCCCTCTTTTTCCCTTAGAGATAAATGTTCCATCCAATTACGTTCATTGTGAATCACTCTAATTTCAGCTTCAGAATTCAGTTGAGTGACAGGACAATTTATGCTTCTCTTGATTCCCTTCCCCAATAAAACATCTGGCTACATTCTGGAATTTTCATTAGCAGAGCACAGGGAGCTTGGGCATCATTCATATCCTAGTCTTTTTTTCTTTGGCAAGTCCTTGTATAAAATAATCTCCTCTTTAATATGAATCTGATACTGTTTTCCTGGCATGAGAATTACATTCAACTGAAAGGTTTTTTGTTTTTGAATAGAGGGACCTTTTGCCAATGTGATGAGGGAGAATGTGGGGAGGATGCACGTTATGTGGTTAGAGAATGATATATTATTATTTTCAACGCTCTGAGGAGACTGAGCCTTGTCAGCATTGATTTATGTCTGCTCATTCTGTGATTCAATAGGAAGGTCAGGTGAGCTTCACTGAATGTTTTGTTGTGTATTTTTCTTCAAAATGAAGTGGAAAACGGTCCCCACACTCAGCCTCACCTTGTTCCATTTCCACTGTGATGAGCAGAGATTTTGGTGCATGGATACTGCAAATGATTATGGCTCAAATAGTTTCTCATATCTCCCTCCATGTACCTGAACTCAAGGTGGCTTTGCACAAGCCTGGGGTCCATGAGAACAGACCATTAACAGAGAGATTACAATATGTATTTGGCAACGCTTCAAAACTAAGTTTTTAGAACAGCTAAATTTTGAACGCAATTAAATTTACTCCTCATGAAATTTTCTCTACAAAAATGTGAATCTTATAGTCATGTGTTTAAAGGAAACCATACAGTTGTATCTTACTTAAAATAACAAGTCATAAAATGTATATGGATTGATTCAGTATAAAAGTTAAGGTTTAAAAAAAGCTAAGGTTTATTTCTTTAGATGTTTACTGATTTGTGATAATGTAGCAATATTGATTTCTATGTCATCAAATTTGCAATTTCACCCTTGTGGTGCTTAGATTTAATAACCTAATTGTGATGATCCACTCCCTTGCACATTTCAAACGATTGGCCCATTCACAGAAAGGATGTGTTACACTGACCTCTGTTTTTCCCATACTTCGTAGCTGGCTGTGTCTGAAAACGATCACCCTTTGCTATTGTGGAATGCTGTGCTTTCAGATTCTCTTTTGTGTGCTCTACAAAATTTTTTATAGAATGTTTTCATAGTTAAATTTCTATTGATTTCTGCTCAGTAATTTTTATGTTATCTCCAAAGTATGACTAGCAGTTAATAAATTTAGACTTTTGTACACCTCCTGTAACTCCAACTCCAAAGATCTGATGCCCTTTTCTGACCCTCATGGGAACTCCATACACACATGGCCTACATTACACAGACACATACATAAAAACAAATACAAATAAAAGTAAATCTTAGAAAAGAACTCACGAAAACATTCAGACTGGACCTCGTTTTCTATTTGGAAAACTGCCATGTTTCATATGGCTTGGATAACTTCAATTTCCTTTATTTTCCTCTAGTATTGGTGAATGATCATTCATGGCAATTTTTCTAAATTTGTTTACTGATGTTCATGACAGTTCTTGTACTTGAGGCAGGAAGCATTACTGGATCCTTGTTGGATCAGGTACTAAATCTGTACCACTCTCCTTTGCTTCCCTCCAGAACATACGGATATATGCTGTATATATCCTGTTGCTGTAGGCTGCCCCAAGCTATGTTTTCCACATGTTTCTCTTCATGCTTTAAGTATGAGCATTTTATCTCGGCCTTTATTTCATTCAAGCTTATACATCATCATTTACAGTCCAGCAGTGTATCGCTTTAGAATAGGTGTCAGGTCTCTTATTAAAATGCTGCATATAGACTAGATTTTGTGTGTGTCATGTGTTATTTCAGTGTACGTGTTCATGTGTGTATATTCACACATGTTTGGGAGGACCATGTGCACATGTATTCACTTGCTGAGTGATATGTGGGCCAGAGAATCACCTTGGGTGTCATTTCTCAAGAAAGCTATCCACCTCGTTTTTGAGACAGTCTCTTATCAACCTGGTGCTCCCCATTAGGCTGGGTGACTGGCTAATGAGCCCCAGCCATCTGCTTGTTTCTGACTCTCCAGAGCTGGGATTACAAACTTGCCACAGTGTCTATTTAGATGGGTTCAGGACTCAGACTCAAATCCTGTACATGCAAGCCAAAAACTTCACTGTTTGTGCTATTTTCCCATTCTATATAAAACTGATTCTTAAATTCATGTCTACTAATTACAGTACTGCAAACACTCAAGGGCCTCTCTCTATTGTCTACTTTGTCTTACTGCCTTGTTGTGTACATAATGTAAATACTTAATGATATTTATATTTGTTTCAATATGTTGGTGCTTCTGAGTATTACATAATACATACTTAATAAACCACAGTCTACTTTGTACCATTCTCAAACATTTTGCTTTTGCATATGCTGAAAATTCTGATACCTCCCTAGCAATTTTTACTTTGTAGAGCTAAATACTTTTTAATCAAATTCTTAAATGCAAGCAAAAATTACCTTTTATGTTTTTCCTCATAATTTACAATTGCAATCATCTTCCCTAATTTCTATTAGTGAATCTCAGAAGGGATGCTTTGCATGTGTGTGAGAGAGAGACACAGTGTTGGAGTGTGTGCCTGTGTGTATTGTTTCTGAATAATGTATGTGCATGTGTTTGAAAGTGCCTGAGCCCATATGTGAAGACATCAAGTATCTGTGATATCACTCTCCACCTTATTCCCTTGAGATAGAGGCTCTTGCTGAACCTGAAATTAATCTTGCAGCAAGCAAGCTCCTGTCATTCTATCTCCTCTTCCCATTGGCTCTGGGGTTATAGACTTGAGCATAGTCATGCCCAAATTTTATGTGAGCTAAGTTTAGGTCTTCATGCTTGCACAGTGAGTGCTCTTAGTCACTGAACCATCCCCCATGCCAAAAGGATGATTGACCTCCAGCGGTTAGGTCATAGCCACGAATACCTTTGGTAGTCACATCTTGGGTTAAGAATTGCTATTAAGCATCCTACCTTATGGCCACCCTACCACTGAGCTATGGACCAGCTCCTGTCATTCCTAAAGGGAACTGGACTTCAGTAATAGTTTACTAAAACTCACCTCTTCCTTTTTGCTTTGTTTCATATTGTTTTAGGACAGCTTTAGACTAATTTGATTTATTTACATTTGTGTCACTGTGGCCGATTTTCTGACAGAAATCATTTCACGGACGATGGGTTTATTGTAGCTTGAAATTGGGAACATGTCAGTTCATCATAGCAAGGAGGAGAGGAAAGCAGAGAAGTCACATGATGGTGGGTATATACCGTGAAAGAGAACACAGGAAAAGGACAGTGCAAGATAGAGACCCCAAGAAAATGAACCAGACATGTTACTAAAGAACTGAACATCTTACAAGGGAGGTATTCGCTCATCTATTTTACTGATGCTCCTCTCACAACAGCAAGGGGACTGACAGATGTCAGACAGCAGATGAATGGATAATAAAAACATGATTAATATGCAGAGTGGAATTGGATTCAGCAACAGAGAAAAATAAAATTTGTATGAAAAGTGATGGAACTTGAGAGATTATTTTAAGTGAGGTACCTGAGACTCAGAAAGGCAAATGGTATATGCTGTATTTCTTACGAAGATTGAAGGCTCTAATTGCTAAATATGTGTTTCCTGGTGAGGGTAAATATTGGAAAAAAGCCATGAAAGTAGAAAGGGGTTCATGAGACTAGTCAGACAGAAGCTTTAAAGGGTGAGGTAGGGATGTGGAAAACAATAGACCATGATGAAAGAAGAAATACTGGAGGTGAAAGAATGTAATAGAAAAGGAGGTGGCAGGAAGTCGACAAGGATGGAATAGAGAGAGAATAACCCTAAATGAAATATGTATAAAAATCACATGCAGAACCTATTACTCCATAAACTTATTTTTTTAAAATAAATCAAAAATAAAATGAGTTCAGTGCCTTTATTCCACCACCTAGGTCTTATTTCCTGCCTTTTGCCAACTCCCGTGATGGCTGTATTATGAATCCATCAAGGGTTTAATCCAGTCATTCTGTCGAACGATTTCCCCAAAGGCACACCCTAAACTGAACTTCATTAATCTCCCATATATCCATTAATATGATTAGGTTGACAATCTGGATGGCCATTAGCTAGTTTTTCCTCTAGAGCTAACCCTCACTCTTAAAAGTCTTTGCTGGATGGCTCATGTATGCAATAAGAGTTTTGTTGTTGTTTATCTCTGGCTGTCCTTAGCTCACAGAAAATTCTCAGGTCTGCATTAACTTTGGAAATTGCTTGGTTTATGACCCATATCCATCCTCCAGGCCTAGGGTTACTTTATTGTTTCTTGGAGTTTGATCCTATAAAAGTGGAGGTTGTCGCTCAAGAAAACAATTAAGTGGTCTTTGCGATTGATATCTGTAGACTTTTTTTCTGCTCAGTTCTTTATCATCTTGACACAGCTAGAATCTTCTTGGGAAAGGAATATCAAGCGAGGATTTATCTCTATCATATTAGTCTTCAAGCAATTTATGGGGACATTTTCTTGATTAATGATTGATGTGTTAGGACCCAGTCTACTGTGGGCAACATCACCCCTGAGCAGGTGATCCTGGATGATATAAGAAAGCAAACTGAACATGGCCTCTCCTCCAGTTCCTGCCCTTCCTGAGTTCCTGCACTGACTTCGCTCAATGGACCATGACTCTGGATATGTAAGCTAAATAACCCTTTTTCCTCTCGAGTTGCTTTTGGTCATGGTGTTTATCACAGCAATAGGAATCTAACCAGGAAACTCACTGTGTAATAGGTCACTCTGGTCTTAATCATTCTGTACAAACTTCTTACTGCGGGTGCTCTGGCAACTCTAGATATCCTGAATCTTTATTCATGTGTGGCCAACCCCAAACTTATCAGTAAGTCTGATTCCTGATACTTTTTATTTATCACCTGGCATCACAATTGTTGCTGCGGCCCCAGTTCCATGTCACCTTGAAATTCCCAGAAACCTGTACATGGCATTTCCAGATCCTGACCATGCTGTGGAATTCCCAGAAATCTGTACATGGCACATCCAGATCCTGACCATGCTGAATAATTCCCAAAAACCTGTATATAGCATTTCCAGATCCTGACCATGCTGAATAATTCCCAAAAACCTGTATATAGCATTTCCAGACCCTGACCATGCTGTGAAATTCCCAGAAATCTGTACATAGCATCTCCAGACATTGACCATGCTGTGGAATTCCCAGAAATCTGTATGTAGCATTTCCAGACCCTGACCAAGCTGTGGAACTCCCAGAAATCTGTACATAGCATCTCCAGACGCTGACCATGCTATGCTCTCACTTAAAGTCAAAGAAATGCAAAAATGCAATTATGAATGCCATGCTCATGTGAAAGATCTTATCATTCACTGTGCATTGACAAAGGTCACTTCTTACCAGGCTCTCCACTCTAAACACAGTTCTTTAGCCAGAATTAGAAAAGACCCAGGTGGTCCAGACAGCAATGGCATTCCAAGGAGTCCACCTTTAGGTGACTGGGACAATTTGTTCTGAAACTGCACATCGTTTTGAATATATTCCTTTTAAATGACTCTCTCATCTGACTCTGTGAAGATGGAAGACTCAATTAAGGAACCACTGTGTGGCAGTCACAACTGGCTCCACATGGAAGGGAAAAGACTCCCCAGAACAAATGCACCATGGTGGTTCCACTTGACCTTTCTTTACTGACTGGGCTCATTCAAAGTCACTTTTTCTTTTTAAGGATGGAAACATAAAAGACACCAAATGGCTCACTTGTTTCCTTTAAGCACAGTACTGTTGAGAGAAGAGTCTGCAGTGGCATGGGGTTTCAGGCGATGGCTTATCCTTTTGTTCTCTTTTGAGGAGGTTGCTAAAGCTTGCCCTTCCCCTCAGCACATTGCCCAGAGTTCTTTAGACTCCCCTGATTCTACAAGCAGAGGTTAAAATAGGACTTTCAGATCAGACCAGTAGAGTCTAGAATGGAGAAAGCAAAAGATGTCCCAGTTGTTCTTAGGGACCCCAAGAGGTTTAGCTGAGATTCTAAAAAAATGGGAGTCAACTGAGAAATTCAGTATTTGCTAAACAGGTAAAATTGGAGCTTTAGCTTTGTAAAGAGTTGACCATGGCGCCACTTTAGCTAATAAGCTTCCTCACTGAATTCTAATTGCTCTTATTGACAGAAAAAGAATTAGCACCACTTTTCACAAACAAGCCTTGCAGAGATGGGATTATGTCTCTTGTTAAATAAATTTATACCTGCCTCTGAAGTGAAGAATGAGAAGGTTAAGTGCAGAAGATGCTCGTGTGTGGTGCAGAAGATGCTCATGTGTGGTACAGAAGATGCTCGTGTGGTGCAGAAGATGTTCATGTGTGGTGCAGAAGATGCTCGTGTGTGGCGCAGAAGATGCTAGTATGTGGTGCAGAAGATGCTCATGTGTGGTACAGAAGATGTTTGTGTGTGGTACAGAAGATGCTAGTGTGTGGTGCAGAAGATGTTCATGTGTGGTGCAGAAGATGCTCATGTGTGGTACAGAAGATGCTCATGTGTGGTAAGGAAGAAACTGTTTTCAACTTTATTTTTCGACTTCAACATGAGAAAGAAGTGAATCTATAATGTGGTAGAATCACTGTCTCCATATCTGCATAAGGTTTTGAGGCCATACTTCTGGCTATGTAGTCCACACTCACCTTGGACTAACAATCTTCCTTCTACCTCCTGAAACAAGTACATTTTTAGTTGATAACCAACCTCCCTTCCATGGCTTGAGTAAGTAGGGTCAGGAGTCCCTAGAAATTGGTAAGAGAAGGTGATAGGATTAAAAACGGTAAAATCTGCCATGTATGCTTTTATTTGTTGTGGCTATTGCAGTGTAGACAAAGACAGGTCTATTAGTTATGGGCTGTATCATCTAGATTATCTGAACTGAAAGTGGTTGTTCAAATTTCTGTAAATCATGCATAGAGAGGATAAAAAGGAAATATGCAACAGAAGAAAATGTCAGCAAAACAGAAGAGCAGCATTTTTCCTTAAAATGAAGTCTTATTGTCTATATTAAAAATTAAAGATATAACTAGACATAGTGGAACACATCCCTAAACTTATTGCATAGGTAGCTGAGGCAGGAGAATGTTTACTTCAAAGCAACCCCTGTCACCACAGTGAGTTGTAGGTCAGCTTGAAGTACATAGACTCTGTTGAAATCCCTGCCTTTCACCAAAAAATCAATAAAAATAAAGGTTGACAATAATCTCTACCATATTCAATTAGATTCCACCAAGTTTAAAATAAGTCATAAATATTATCTTCATGGGAAATAAATGAATTTCTTTCTTATAAGTTAAAATTGAAAAAATATTTTTTTTTTACCTTTTTTCTACTTCACATTTTAAAATGTCATACTGCAGTGCATATTCTAGTATGTTCTACAATGGTACTGTGGTGGTGAATATCTGCAATATAATTACAAACAAAATAATCTTACATTAAAGGCTACATTTTCCAAGCATCATGTTGAAAGAAAACTTCAGGAAAGGAGTTTCAAAAGCCAGTACAGGACTCTAATCCTACCAAGCTGAGAGCCTGAAGCAGCAGGACCACAACTTCAAGGTCAGCCTGGGCCACTTACTGTGAGACCTGAAAAAAGGAGAAAATAAAACATCCTCCAATCTTTCTCCCTGGTCATGTTTCCTTTCCACTACCACTACCTTTCCACCTTCATATGATTTTTTTCTACCACCCCATTTGCTTTAAGATATTTCTTCTTCATTGTCCCAATATCTTTCTGGTTTCTAAAGGTTCTTCATGTTGGATAAACAACTCTAAAGAGTCAAAGCTAAGATCCATGTACGACAGAGAACACTTGGCATTTGTCCTTGTAGGTCTGGATCACCTCATTCAATATCGTTATTTCCATCTATTTGCCTGAAAATTTTCTAATTTCAATTTTTTTCTTTAAAGATGTTTATGTGTACGTATGCCCTACATTTTAATTACCCATTCATCAGTCTATGGGCATCTAGGATGATTCCATTTTGAAGTGGTTGTGGTTAAAATAGCAATGAATATCCCCCACTCCCCCCAAAAAGCTCAACATCAGGGGAGGTTAAGAAAAGTTAGAGAGTTGAGTGGAACACAGATGAGATGAAAATACATTCTATACATGCATTACATTCTCAGAGAATAAATATAAAGTATTATATTGAAAAATTCCCCAAGCAAAGTCTAAAACATTTACAGATTATTCCTTGCCTGGCTCCAGGAAAACGTCAGAGGAAATTTCTCCATTGCCAGTGCATCAGAACAAAGCCAAGTTTAGGGAGAATGCTATCCAGAGCTCCTCTCCTTCATAGAAGCAGAAACTATTTCCCAGGTAGTTCAGTGGGACATTCCATGGTGCAACATCCCTGTGATGACATCAGTGTCTACTGAGAACACACTGAGTAAGGGCAGGTTTCTCGGAAGTGGCTGGCAAAGCTCACATCAGCAAATCAGCCTCTTATATAGTCTTTCCTGGGGAACCTGCTTTTGTTCTTCCTGTTCCACTGCCTGTGGCTTTACATCCAGGCACTGATGGCTTTTCCTCCAAGTTTCCATACTCTAACTCTGATTTTGATCAACTTTAGTTTTGCTTCGTGTATCCATTATTAAATATGCAAAGACTTTAGTTCTGACAGTTGTGTCTATGTTTCAGAATGCGATTTACAACACTGTAGGTTAGGAGTTTTATAGTATCTGCCTAGGTAGTACTTTCTTAGGTAGAATGCAATCAACCATGACTGTAAAAGGTAAATAAATAAATCCTCGTGATTTATTTTTATGGCTTAAAGTTATGGCTTTCACATTCGTCTAAGGAAGTGTACACATGTGCCCCAGAACAGTAGAGTTTGTGAAACTGAACATGCCATCCCAATTGCTTCCTTAAGTTCCTTCTGATCTGAACAATTAGAAGGCACATTTTCCTAGGCGGAAATCAAGACAATGTATTGATATACCTACATGTATCTGGTATATGAGATCAATAAAACCATGAACAATTCACATGCTGAAACTAACCTTTGAGGGAACTTAATGTCCTTGAGCTCTTACTTCCCACAACTAAGTTGAATAAAATTCACTCAGATTTATTGTTATTAAAATTCTTCATTATCATTATCAGCATCATTATCACCCCCAAGTGCACAGAGCTCTTTTCTTTCCAGATGCTTAAGTTGTTTTACTTATATTACTGTAGCCATTTTAAAATATGCTTAAAATATCAGCTTGCACATTTATCCCCACTATACCTCCCTATGGAGAAAGAAGGAAAGTAAAATGATTTAAAGTGAGGTTTTTTTCCCCCATAGTCTCTGGCTAGAGAAGCCAGTGGGTAATACAAGACCATATTACTTCATTAACTCTAATAGAATTCCAATGAGATCTGAAAGTAGAAAGTATTTGCACCATCTAATATAAATGAAACAGAGATGCAGAATATTTTTCAAAGGCTCATCCAAGGACATAGCTGGAAATAACAGTATATCAATAAGTTAGCCAAAGCCTTCTGATCTTCACGCCAATTTTCTTCCTGCTCAATGATACAGCATTTATAAAGATCTACTCTATGCAAGTCACATGCTCTGACCTATAAATATGCTGAATACATTTCACAAGGGGGGCAAACAGAATGGCCACAAAGTTGTCTGCTCTGAAAGCCACTGAGTTTTAATGGAAGGCAACAGATTTTAGAATAAGGTCAAAGTAGATGTGAAGCAAAAGTGTCAACATGGCTCTTAGCTCAATTTTTGTTTGGGAACTTTTTAAAAATTTCACTATGGTTAAAGTTTCTCAGAAAGAATCACTTAAGGGTTAAAAGTGTTGTGTGGCCTCTCAGGCAATCAAACTTGATTGGTCCAGATTGGACACATGCTTTTCCACAGTTTATATTGTTCTTGTTACTAGTATCACTGTTGCTACTTTAGAAGCACTGTATCCTTTTGCTTTGGCCAAACCTCTTGACTATCATGTCTGATGTATTAGGTTTGATATGTTTCAACTGTATGGTTCATTTGTTTTCTGGTTTCATAAATCCTACATCCACCATTTTAACTGAGTTCCAAATTGTGGATTCGCTCCATCCCAAATTCATAAAGCCCAATGGGACTTGATAAATGCTGATAAGCCAAGCATAACAATGCCCATTCTCCTTTTCAGAAGTCCTTTTCCATAGGAAACAGGAAAGTTTGGGTTTTTTATTTGGTTTAGTTTGGTTTGGTTTAGTAAATGGCCCCTACTTTGATGATTCTGTCTTGAAGCAAAATTGGCTCATGACTTTTGTATCTTACAGTGAATTGAGATCCACAATACCAGATTGCTTAGTCTTGCTTTGAAATCTTCCTCTCTCTTGCATAAAGACTGTCCCCTGGCCCCAATGTAGGTCTTCCTTTTTTGATATTTTCACTGTTTCTTTACCAGTAGTTTTGTACAGTGAAAGAAGAACTTGCTTCTCACAATGCTCCTATCTTCCCAGTGTTTCGATCTCACAACTTTTACCAGTCCTCTGGAAAGATGGAATCCTCTGTCTACATGTACTTTTCTGCAGATGAAAAATATTGATTCATTTTTTTCCTATACCTTAACAGCCATCATGGTCAAATCTTAGATTCTCCCTGCTTCTGCTTACCACTATCTTAACTTTTATTAAGACCCTTCCTTTCTTATAACCCAATCTGGAGAGGGGACCTTGGAGGTTCCCAACAAACAAGATCTGTAGCAAATTTTGGCATTTAAGGAAACTAAGATTATACATTGACTATGAGTTAAATGATATTAATGTATGAGGCCACCAGATGGTCTCTGAAGTAAGTTCTGGAATATCTGGCATTGACAACAGGAATGGTGGAGTAGCCATGGTAACTACCGGTCCCTGTTGGCTTGCAAAGAAATCACCTTTCTCCTTCCTTTTATTTTGCTGTGAACACTACAGTTCCTCATCACAATTGTGTGATCCAACATTACAAGGTGTCTAATAAATCACAAATTTACATGATTTAGGGTATTTAAATGTTTTCAGGTAAAGTTTATTCTACCTTTTTTTCTGGATTTGAGAACAAAATCCATTTGTTGTACTACCTGATTTTCTATTTTCCTGAGATAGATATTTGTAGATGAAGGACTGACAGTATGATGCCTAAATTGTGTGTCAACTTGTCTGAGCCATGGGGTACCAAGCTACAGAGGTAGACATCTGTAGTGAAAGGGGGGCACAGGCCTGCTTTTTGTCCCATCCGGCTCCCTCATGGCTAGCTTTACACCCGAAATAACAACACACAAAT
>LOJH01033070.1:0-15398 GCA_001685095.1 Ellobius talpinus | reverse complement strand
TCTTATTGTATATAATTTTGTATTAGGCTTAGAACTTTCTTATTTAAACAAAAAACAGTAGCCTTTAGGTCTTTAAGTTACCTGCCCACTTGGGCATGGCCTCTTACACTATATATGCCGATGTAAAGTGCACATCCGGCCTCTCTTCTGATGGCATGATTCGATTCCTGTTCCCAGTTCATGCAGAGGAATGTAATCTGTGGGTCTACCCCTAAATAAATGACCCTCTATTGTACTCAGTTCTCAGCTAGTGTGGGATTTTTTTAAGCATCCGTCTTCATTCCCCGGTTCTGCATTTCTCAGTTCCTTCATCTTAGAACTCTGAGATGCAATATCCCTACCTCTGCACTTCTGCGTATTTTAAGTGAGATAAAACATTCAAGAGGTTAACATATGGTAAAGGCTTCCATAAATATTTTGTTTCATTATGTCAAAAAGTTAATATTTTAACATATCCTGCCCTTTTCTTTATATTCTCAGCAGAAGTATTATCTCCTACCCTTCAAGTAGCTTAGTTGTCATTACTGAGAGCAAGAAGGACATCTTAAGGGGAAACAATTTCAAAGTCTCCCTATGTGGGAAAGCATAGCTTTGAAGTTGCCTCTGGAGACTCAGGAGGTCTAAAGTTCAAGTAGAAATAAACCCAGGAGAAGAAACAGAAAGAGAAGCAGGAGGATGAGAGGACAACAGTGACAGACCACAAAATTGGGGAGAAAAGAAGGAATTCCTGATTGAGACCCACTGAATAATTTTGACAATTCTGAATTGTCATTGTCTGACATATTGTCCTAAAGGAACAATGATGAATTTTCCTTGTTCAAATGGGAATCATTTGGGGACAGAGGGCTGTATGGCTAAACAGATTCTTCATTTTCTCCCTACTGTGTTGTGAATGTGTAATGCTCCAATTATAAATAACCTGAATATTGATATAGCTCAATCTGAATTATTTGCATAAAAATGGCCCACTAAAGCAAAATGCCATCTTAAAAAATAATTGCTTAATTTATTTTAAGAAAGAAGGAATTTCATATAGCCATAATCATAAAATACCCCATCTTATTTTTATTAAACAAATACAAACTAATATGGTTTTTAAGTGTTTTTAAATATATCAGAATGTCAAATATTATCCTCAATGATATTTCCTGATAATTGTCAAAACACTGAAGCTGTTTAAAACAATGATGTTAAGAATATAAATAGGAACTCAGGCAGGAAGGATCAATTTCTGGTTATTGTGAGGTGAACTTTGTTAATACATGTGTAGGTAGATTTTCTTTTTCTACGGCATTCTTTTGGAGAATTATAGCACAATTCCTAAGTCAGAACATAAGAACAAATGAAAGTGGAATTGCAAAATAATAACTAGCAAATTAAATTAAGTTGTTAATTCTGTATTTAAATTCAGTGTGCCTCTTTTATATGCCTGAATTATATGTCAATATCACTCTATCTACAGATAGAAATTTGTCAAAGGTTAGGGGCTGTCATGTCATGGTAAAATTTTTATTTTCTTTATTAATATTTCTATATTTTCTATATTTATTTTCTTTGCTTTCTCCCTCTTTCCTAAGCAGAGCTCCCTTTTATGAACATAAACATGTAATCATAAAAGTGTTTTTCAGGTATCCATGTGACACACTTCACCTAATTTTTTCCTACTTAATTCCCTTTTTGTTGTTTTTATTTTAATATGCTAGGAAAATTTATCTTAGTTTATATATGGAAACAGAACTCTGTTAGCAGTTTGGAGGAGTTGAGGGCCAGGGCATCCCTGGAAAATTTTCTCCGCAAAAATAAGAATGGAAGGTAGATATTTTCAGTCTGTACATTAAGTCATTGTTTACAGAGTGAAAAATGCTCTCAGTTCTTGCTGAAGTTGTCAAGTCTTGGAGTCTTTAATAAAGATGGTAGCAAAACACACATGCATACATGCATGAGCACACACATATACGGTATGAACACAAGCCTGTAGTGTCTCAAATAAATACCAAAGGACAGCATAATGAAAAGCAACACATTTCCCTCTTCAGTAACATGTCAAGCTTATACAATATAAAGTCTAGACTTTGACTCTAAGTCATTGGCTGAGGCATTGTTCTAGTTATTTCTATGCAAGGAACCTTTGGTGACAAGAACAAGACTTTATTAACAAAATGTATTCACTCTCATAAAACTTCTCTGTGACAAACACTTCTAACGAGAAAGGGTAAGGTTTGCCCTTTTGAAAATGAAGACAATCCCTGCAAGGAATGCATTTTAGTTAAGATGCTTCAAAGCCAAACAAGAGGTCATGACTCTATCTTCTTAGTGCCTCAATATAAATGTTTAAAATTTATATAAATAATAAAATAAATATATGCATAAATAAACACTGTGAATAGTGGACTGGTTTTTAATCCCAGGGATGCAGAGGCAGGCATATCTCTATGAGTTTGAGGTCATCATGATTTACATAGTGAGTTGTAGGTCAGCCAAGGCTATGTAGTGAGATCCAACATTCTTCAGACTGAGGATGACTTTCCCAGTCTCTGCTGCCTGGTTTGCATCCTGGAAGCTTCCTTCTCTGATGATCTACCCTACTCAGATTTTGTTTGTTTCTGTTTATAATTTTAAAATTATGGAAGAACATTTACAGGAAGCTTTTTTCCTGTTGCTTGATTAAAAAAGGCCAAGTGATAAACACGCATTTCCTCATATGTTCTACTATATATTTTCATGGGACTTTCATCTTACTGTTTATCAAGATATAATGCTTTCTTGACATGTTAAAGCTAGGGACTTTGAGGTTCACTTTACGTTTCCACAGACATTTTGTAACACGGTCTCTGGGTATTAAAGCAAATGGTGCACATTTTCAGAACTCCAAATGAAAAACGTCCATGTTTAAGATTTTTGAAAACATCTTTTCCACTTCTGACTCTTTTAATGTGGTCTTTAAAATATATGTAACAGACCACAAGGCATATGTTCCTCAAGAGTATGCACATTAAATACTCAGAAGTGAGTAGGTAATTCTATGCAGATGTTGTCATGGTAAATACTTGTGATAGCATACAAGAAAATGGCCAGAACTAAAGTAAAAAGCCCAGCCAGACTTGAATTACTGGCTGTTATTTTTCAAAACATTTTCCTTTATTTTAGTCTTAATGAATAAATGTTTTCAGATCTGATACAATAATGTTTGAATTGTGTTGAAACCACAGATTTCCCTCCTCTGCAGCACTGCGATTGCTGAGCAGGCGGGAGGTAAGAGGTTGCCCTTCCCTGGAGAGCACCTTTTAGTAAATTTACATCGTTTGAGTTATTTTCCTCCAAATTTCAAGTTGGTCTGCTAGAGCAATCTCATAAAAAGTTCTGGAATTGCTTTCTTAAAGTGACAGTCTTTTCTTTTTCATGCTGTGGTTTGTTGGGGGAAAAACTGAACGGAATAGTCACTAAACACAAAGTTATATTATATTTATCAGAGACAGTCTCTCTTTTAGAAAAATAGCCACCACCCAAAAAAAAATCTTCAAGAGTCTGTCTGCTTGAAGCTTTTGTAGCTGGGATAGGATGTGGGACTGTGTTTGGGCTTCACTATCAGAAGAAAGGTGCTGGAAATGTCAGGACACCCATTGCTTTAAAAATGGATACTTTATGGTTCCTTAGAACTCCTATTCAGGCTTATACAAAGGTTTCCTGAATTCCTTAACTCTTCTTTGTCCCAGAAACAACAATCAGAAGATGAATTTGTGCCTATGCTTCATGATAAATGCTGAGCCAAGTCTCCAGGTTCTCTAGTTATTTCCCTGCCTTCTCTTTGTAAACAACCATGTCCAAGATTTTTTTATAGACTTCATATCCTTCATAAGCCTCTCAATTAATGAGGATCCCAGGTGTTTAAACACTTACATAACTCCTGTGCCTTAACACATTTCTGTTTTGTAGAAGATTATTAATTTGTCTTCTTGAATCCCTTGCAATTGCATTGCTAATAAAATAGAACAGAATAATATATTAAATAATGTTTCTTCTTTGCATCTCATGTAGCACATGGTAGGTCCTCAGTAGATGTGCTCAGCTATTTAAGGTACTCTGTAGCTTAGTCTTGCCTATATTTCTGAGCAGAGTTTGAGTTGACATGCGTTAGCCTGCCTTATCTAAAATAAATACCTTTACTTGCCTTTGGAGATGGCATGCTGCTAACAGCATGCTCTGTTACCTGATATAATATGTGAAGTTTAATCACCAAAAACAGCTACTTCTGAATCTACCTGGAGGAATGACCTGATTAACAGGGCTTATTCCCATAGCAGAAGCTTCACCTTCAATGAAGTCTAAAATGCAGAACACGAATTTACATGAGCAAAAAGCATCGGACTACTAGTCTCCCAGTTCTGTTATTCATTCTGTCCAATCACCCATGAAAAGGGCCTATTCTGTGATTATTTATGACAAAACATATTCTTGCATGTTTCTGTCCTTCAGTTTCCGTGCCAGTTAACCCTGTTAGCAGTCATTATCTCTTTCCCGGGCTCTAGGAGCTTATAAAGAGACAGCTGAAACCACTTCCTTCACAGAATGCAAAAGTCCTTTCTAAGAATTCCCCCTGGGAATGTGTACAATAATCTCAGAACAAGGGCAAGCTTGAAGTGGCAAATGCTGACAGTTCCTGCCTTTGGGGGAAAAAGAGACAGTGGAGACTTCCTGACAAATGTGTTCTTGACTCACATCCCCCTTACTGTTCACAGGACAAGTGTCACACAGGGAATACACAGTCAATGGCAATTTCCCTATTAAAGTTCCCTGTTTTAGGCTGGGTTCCAGGACTGGAGAGTCAATCATCCACTAATTCTTTCTGACTCTTCAAGCCCAGAGCAGTAGTTCAACTCTGTGGGCAAGATTAGCTCATATCATGGTTTTTAACCCCAAATGAAACTGCTTTATTTGGAAAACAAGCAGATAAGACCCCTGACCTGACCTAGTACGAGGACATTTCTACAGAAGTGAGGGAGCGACATTTTAGAGTTGATCCATATGATTTAGTTTTCTGTAGAAAAGCAGATACACATTATCAAAGAAAATTAATGAGTTGTTAAATTCCTCTAATCAACCTGAAGGGTCACACATTCAGGTTGTCAGATTCCTTTCCCTTGGCCCAGTGGTGTCATTGATACGTAGGTACATGGCTGTAGATTTGTACGCCGAAAGTGCATGGAAGGATGGGGAAATACACAGGAAGTACATGGAACGATGGAAAAATGAACAGGAAGTGCATGGCACAATGGGGAAATGAATAGGAAGTGCATGAAAGTATGGGGAAATGCACAGGAAGTACATGGAATAATGGAGGAAATGAACAGGACGTACATGAAAGGATGGGGAAGAGCACAGGAAGTGCATGGAATGATGGGGAAATGAGCAGGAAGTACATGGAAGGATGGGGAAATGAACCGGAAGTCCATGGAATGATAGGGAAATGAACAGGAAGTACATGGAAGGATGGGGAAATGAATAGGAAGTGCATGGAACAATGGGGAAATAAATAGGAAGTGCATGGAATGGTGGGGAAATGAACAGGAAGTGCATGGAAGGATGGGGAAGCTGAAAGTTGGCAAAGGACCAGGATATGCACCTTGTCTTCTCTCTAATGGCTTTCAGTTTCACAAGTTTTGTGGGATATTTTTGTTTGTTTATTTTATTCTGCTTGCCTGTCTGTTGTTTTGTTTGTGGGTATTGCAGGGACAAAGATTCTTCCTTTTGATAAAGTAGATCCATTCCATAAAAACCCACGTTGCACAAATTTCCCTGAGGCTAGGAAGTGTGCTGAGCTCTTCCCTTGGGTGTGTCTAGAAGTGCATCAGATTTAAAGCCAAGAAGATACTTGGTATTA
The DNA here is from genome assembly GCA_001685095.1 of Ellobius talpinus. Taxonomy (NCBI): domain Eukaryota; kingdom Metazoa; phylum Chordata; class Mammalia; order Rodentia; family Cricetidae; genus Ellobius; species Ellobius talpinus. Next base: position 9,520 of record LOJH01033070.1, on the reverse strand, counting down.
GTGTGGGGAAAGGGGAAATTGGATATTTTCAGATTGTGAATACAATTTAGTTTCAGTAGATTTTTTTTGAAAAGGAAGAACCAGTGCAATTTTATGTATCATTTAAAAATACCTTTGTGGTTGTTGTTGTTAATCCACTCTATACAACATTTTCATGCTTTGTGCCATAAAACTAATGCATGTAAGCAATCCTCTGGGGGAAGCACTCCCAAAAGACTCTGCAGCTGGACTTGGTCCTCTGCTTCATGTTGTTCATAAGAAGCAAACAAATAATAGTTTAGGAAATACACTTTGAAAGGACAGGTGTGAAGCATACCAGTGAGCAGAAGATGGTGGGAGGCAGAAGATTCCCACAGGTCTTTGATTTCTGCCCAAGCGGGGCTCCCTGCAGGGAAATGCTTTGGATACCACGAACACCACACAGCTAATTTACAGAACTTTGGTGTGGAACTCCTTAATTCAAGAACCCCAAGGAAATGCAGGTTTCCCTGGTGGAAAAAAAGTCATAAAATGACTCTTTATTTAAATGAGTTAATCTCCAGCAACTTGAAAGCATGGGTGGGACTCTCACTGTGAAGTCTACACTCTCAATGTGAAGTCTACACCGTCTTGGGGTTGTTGGATTTTTCCTCACACAAATAAACAAACAAAATCCTCTTGTTTTCTGGTTCCTTTGAACAGAGACATAACTGCTCCGGTGCGTTGCACATTTAATTATCTTTATTTAAATAACAAGTGATTGTATTAAATAGTTGAAGGCGCAGCTTAAGGAATGCTTTCCCATTACTAAGCCTTCTCTTATTTCAATGAATTAGTTTGCACCAAGGAGCACAGATGCAAATATTTCAGTGTAGGAGATCCTTACCAATGGTTAAGCACACTGCCCATTTTGCCTAGCCTGACAATCAGATAAGACATTATCTGACTTCATTACCAAAAGCTCACCTATTTTATCAGATGAGTTGAGCTTCAGTAATTCAGACAATGATTAGACGAAGAGCAAAATAGCCCCCAGCAATTAGGAAGCATATTTAAAACTACTTTAGACTGAGTGTAGGATTTTTTCCCCTTCATTCTCTTTAGACCATTTTCCAAACTCAGGCTTATAATTGAAAGAAAATTTAATCCTGCATTAACCATATAATCATCTTGCAAACTGGGTTCTGGAGTTACTACTCTTTTCTGAAGTGGGTTATCCCAAACTGTATGGATTAAAGATATCAGACCCCAATTAAAATCTTGTAGATTTAATTTTGTTCGCAAAAATCTCTATTTTCATTCTTTCTAAACCACTTGAATACTAATTCTTGACATTTAGAACATTTCTTTTTTTTAGTATAGCTTTAAATTGAGAATTGAACAAGTAAAAACTACAAGGTAAAGGGAATACACTCCTATTGACTAGTAATTGGTAAATCAAAAACAAATCCACAGCCATTCATTCAGCAGGCCTGCAGGGAGGGTGTATACCTAAGTGTTTGTGATCTGTCCATGTATATGTGCATATTTGTGGATGCCCTAATGATACTCGGAGTTTTCCTGCATCACTGTCCACCCTGTTCATCGAGATAGTGTCTCCTGGTGATAGGCTGAGCTTGTCCACATAGCTATTCTATCTAGCCAACATAGGGTATGGGGACTCCCAGCCTATGCCTTCTCAGCTCTGGAATCATGGATGTAGATTTTGGGGGGCCAAATTGAGTACTTCACTTGAACAGCAAGAACTTTAACTACTTAGTCTTCTCAGCAGGCTTCTGGGTGAGATGATAAAATGAAAAAGCATCCCAAAAGGCACACAGACTAGAAGGACATGCAAGTTAGTGTCACCTAGCTGCTTTTGGCAACAGACTTTATTTGAACACTGTGACAGCACAGTATTTTATTCTTAACTACAGGAACTTCTTAAATTTTATTGCAGAAAGATATATAAAAATAATATTAGCCATATGTTTGTATATTTTATGTTTATGAAGGTCTTTGCATGTTTTATCTCATCAAAATATTTGTATAAATTTGTAAGGTGGTGTGATAGCCAATATTTTGAATAGTTAGAGTCCGAGTTTCAGAGAAAATTACTAGTTTAATGGAGAAAAAGTATCACACAAACCAAATACAATTTAAACATTTGAATTTGAGATTCAAAAGAGAATATTCTCTTTCTGCCTCAACTCTCAACCTGCCTTAATCCTTGCTCCAAACAGGGCAATTTTTTATTGCTAAAATCTTGGGGGTAAAATTTTTTTCTGACTATTTCCCATTACCCTCAGGAAGATACTTATTGGTATAGCCCCAGTTAAATATCTAGTATTGCGGCTAATCACTGATCATATAGCATAGGTCATATGTCTTCCTTGAAACAATTAGATCAATTTCCTTTAAAATAACTAAACTAATGTGTTTACTGTAGATCCAAGGTAGCAACTATGAGCTGGAAGTTGGGGCCACAGTTGGCCTGTCTTCTACACAGGACCTCTAGAACTCTAGTTTGCACACCCCTGTAAGCACTTTAAAATTTTCTTCTACAAATGAGAAGTTCTGGAGAAAAAAGAGATTTCATAGTTTGATACATGTTTTCAAACTTCTTAAAATCAGTTTGAATACAATTTAATTAATTCAATGTATTAGATAAATTTATTTGTTTATTATTTTTGAGACCGGGTTCAAATTCATTTGCTGCTATATAGTAAATTTGTAGGCAGCAGATGATCTTGAGTCCTAATCTTTATTATTTTATCCCCTATACCTTTTCAGTGTTAGGACTGCAGGTGTGTCCAGGAAGCCTGGTCTTTTCAGTGCTGGTGACCATACTGAGGCCTTTCTGCATGCCAGGCCAGCTCTCTACCAACCTTGCTTTAGGACTGGTTTCAGTCACAGCTCAGAGCTGAAAGAGTGCCCAGTCACCTCATTTACCATTGTGAAAACTCAGTCTTTCAAGAAGAGCAACTTGAGAATTAAGAACCAAGCCAGTTCTTCGGGTTTCTTCTGACTTTCCTGTGTGCTCTTATGCAAGGCTGTCAATGAATTTCTCCTTTCTCACATTCTTCTTGAGTCAACCCATGATTATGTGGGCATTGGCTCAACATTGGCAAGCTGTGATTCTCTAGCAACTCCTTAGGCCTTCAGGATGTGTAGCAAATAACCTTTTATTTTAGGAACACTTGCATAACTCACCCAAAAGTGTGTGGTTGTTTCTTTTCTTGCTTGCTCAGTTATGGTGTGTGTGTGCGTGCGTGCGTGCGTGTGTGCGTGTGTGTGTGTGTCTGTATGTGTATATGTACTCACAGCCAAGAAAATAAGTGGACTGTAGCTGAAAATAGCAGATACAAAGTCATTAGGAAAGACAGGAAAAACATTAAAGAGAAAACTACAAAGTTGCTCAAATTTGGTGAGAACGCAGTGTGTCACAAGTGGGAAACAGGGAGTTTCACTATCTGTCTTCCCTAGTTCTCTGACTGGCTAATGAGCAAACTTCTTTGGCAAGAGTGTCAGTTTTGACCACATCTTTTTGTTCTAAGCATGTAGCCATCTATCCTATAAAATTTGGAGACAATTTTGTAAATTGTTCTCCCTTTTCCTCTTCCACCTGTCCTTTATTCTTTCTTTCCTCTCCACCTCCTTCTCTTCCTCTTCTTCTCTTCCTCCTCCTCCTTCTTTGCTTCTCCTTAGGTCTTACTTTGTAGCCCTAGCTGGTGAGTACTCATTATATTATTCATAATGGCATTGATCACATGATACAAATCTTACTCCCACCTCTCAAATGATTCTACTGGAGGTGTGCTCTATTAACCTGGTGAACTGATTCTCACTGTATTAAAAAATCTGAAACATTGGATGTAAAGAACACGATACTGCAGGTCATGCACACATCTGTGTTTCCAACACTTGGGAGGTTGAGGTAGGAGAATCAGAAATTCAAGTCTAGCTCAAACCATTTGAAATTACATTTCATAAAACAATGTAAAATACAAATTAATAAACAAAAGACAGTTAATATAAGAGGGCAGCAGAGATGGCTAGAGAAGGTGCTCAATGCTAGCTGATCTGTTACCACAGGAACCATTTCCTAGGCTGCCTCACCGACCTTCATCCTTACACTCACTTTTTTCACAGACTTAAGATGAACCAAAAGGTAAAGGGGGGAAACTTTAAAATGCTGAAGAAAAAAAAAGAACACTTCTGAGTTGTTCAGCCTTGAAAATATTAGAGCTCAAATTTCAAACTTTGATAGAAATAAGACAACTGGGACTGGGTTTTTGTCTGTGCTCCATGCTCTGTGCAAAGAAATGATCCTTAATGCAAAGGGAAATAAGGATGAACATTTTGCTTCTCATGCATTCAAACTGACAATGTCTTTGAAAGAAAACCCATCAGAAGGATTACATAAATTACTGTGCACATTTTTACAGACGAAAACAGGCTTCTACTCAAGGAAAAGTGCTGGGTAATGGTTGGATCTCCAACAGAGAACACTTTCTCTGGTGACCGTTGGCTGCACCCAGTGTTATGGGTTTGTTTATTTTTAATTGCTCCACAGTCATCCTAGTGTGAGAAGTGGTGTTCTCGTGAGCTGGCACTTCTAGTTTTAATTTATACATGAGTTTGTACATTGTTTTTCTCCAGCAGTTCTCAAAGAATTTTATGGGCCATTACTGAGTGACTAAAATGGGTGCAGATTTTTCAAGCCTCTGCCAGAAGATCTTTATTACTGCCATCATTCTTAGGAAAATCATGTTCCAGCAGGTTCAGGCAGTGTGCAAAACGTGGCACATGTGTGAATTGGCCATTTCACACCGCTCTTACAATATTGTCAGTAATAATAAAACCAAGGGAAAGACAGTGGGGAGGGGTGAGCTACAGATTAATTTGGTCATGAAACTTTGAGATGTGATCTTCTTTAGAGCCAGGGAAGCAAAGTACAGCTTTATTTCTAAACTTTCAAAGCTCCCACTCTATGAGGGAGGTTCCTACCACATGAAGTATATGGCCAGTATGTAAGTCACTTGGAAATGTCTCAATGATGTGATCTTTGTAATCGTGGTGATTTTGGAAAACAGCATCTGATGTGGATCATACCTTGGATTATAAAAAGCAAAGCCCAACCATGTTTGAAATGATTCTATAGCTGTTGGTCGTGTCGTAAAGCCCACCACACACTCTTCCCTATGAAATGATAGGCTGTTGGTCGTGACATAAAGCCCACCACACACTCTTCCCTATGAAATGATAGGCTGTTGGTCATGACATAAAGACCACCACACACTCTTCCCTATGAAATGATAGGCTGTTGGTCGTGACATAAAGACCACCACACACTCTTCCCTATGAAATGATAGGCTGTTGGTCATGACATAAAAACCACCACATGCTCTTTCCTATTGCTTTTTCACTACAGTCCTGACATTTATAGATCTCATTTTGCCTTCTTGGGAGGGTGTGGATAGAATTCAGACACAGGAATTTTAGCTCATGTTGAACAGATGTCTTGTCTTTATATTATTTCACTACACTTCTTCATTTTCCCTTTAGGGTGATGTTTTAATGCCTCTTATCTATTGATTCTATAGCACAAGCATGATGAAATTTCAATATAGCCTCAAACACTTTATATTATAGATATGCCAATCATATCCATTTTATGCAACACATTAAGGTAAAAAATATATCTTGTATTCTAAAAAGGTTAAGGTTTATCTTAAGAAATCTAGGCCAATAAACTTCATGCCAACCATATACTCATTTATATGATTTAATCTTTATTGTTGAATAAAGTTCAAATTGAAGGATGAAGAGTCTTAATTCATATTAGCCATATTTTATCTAATAAAATGATTTTTGTTAAGGGATGCTAACATTTTGATGGTAAAAAGGGTCAAAGAAGTTTACCTTCAATGTGAATATCTGTGGGAATAAGGTGAATATCCATTATCAGGCCACTAAGAATGCTATATCTGAATGCCACGCAAGCTTACACTGTGAGTATGTGTTAAATTGAGGACACAGAGGCAGTGAGATGATCACGAACATAATTAAGGCTTAGTTCTCAAAAGGTGTAAAGACTAAATTGAATACCTTGAATGGAATTCAAAAGTAAAAATAACTATAATTTGAAAGTGGTAAAAGAATTCATAGCCTTTTTTGATGAGATGTTAAGGACACTTCTATAAACATCTGATTATTCATGGTTATTAATGGATACATATTTTCATATTTTTATCTTGGAGACATAAATATTTTTATAGACATAAAGTTTCAAAGGTAAAGAGGTATGACTTGTCTCATGCTCATTGAACAAAAATCCCATCACTAGATGATTTTAATGGTTATTTGGGAAAAAGGTATTTCCAGAGAGCTTTCAGGTCTGATATGGGGTATCAAAGAAATCAATAATGCTGTTTTGATGATGTAGGAGTAATGGACTTAATTATTTTAGTCAACAAATATAGAGTGAATAATTATTGCATGCCAAGTGGTCTACTACATCCTAATAATAATAATAATAATTCAATAATGGAAAACAGTATTTAGACACAAGTAATTCACTATCTAGTATTTAGACACATTATAAGTATTTAGACACAAGTAATTCACCTCAAAGAGGGCAAGGACTGATTAGGTCATAGCTTGTTTGTTTAGTTCTAGAACTTGGTCTGTACTAGATGCCATGACAGCATCAAGGAAATAAACATATCCAAACTAAAAATGAGAAGATGATGCTGTTCTCCACCTCAACAAAATCAAAAAGCCAGACAGGGAAGGATGTGAGAGAAGAAAGAGAGGATATGGTAAAATAGGGCAGAAGACATTCCAGAGAATCAAATCACATCTTAAAGGCAGAAGGGAAAGGAAGTGTGTGCTGAGTTCAGACCGTAAAGAAGAGCTGACACTCAGAAGACTTCTTCATAAGCAAGACGAAATGAAACAGAATAATAAAAATGGCAAGCTTGGATGACAAAATAATGCTATTCAATACACTGAGAGGTTGAGAATTTATAATTTTAGTGAAAATCCATTGGGGGATTTTCAGGAATGGAGTAACAAAATGTCCTCAATCCTTCTCACTAAAATGGCATCAGGTAGGGAAAGAAAAAAAAGAGAAGCGTGATAAATAGACATAGGACCTAAATTAAGGTTTCAGAAGTAGAAACATTATAATCTTTCTTCCTTCTTCCTTCCTTCCCTCTCTTCTTCCCTTGCTCCTTCCTTCCTTCTTTCCTTCCTTCCTTCCTTCCTCTCTCTCTCTGCATATTATAGATCTTCCACCTGTGATTTTCAATAATTCCATGACAAATCTATGGACATCCATGATCTATGCATATTAGAAAGCTACAGAAAAAGTTTGATTAGGTTTATATAGGTATGATTATATTTTATGTCTGTATACATGCTGTTTATCTTCATCTGTGTCTTCTAACTTTCCCTCTCAGTCTTCCCAGTAGTCTGCCAACAGTAATATGTACATTAACATAACATGTACATTAACATAATATGTACATTAACATAATATGTACATTAACAACAGTAATATGTACATTAACATAATATGTACATCATTAGCATAGCCTACCCATCAGAGTGGCCAAGAACTTGACAACTCCCAAGGTTAGTTTTAAATGGAACTTAAATGTTTGCTCAGAGCAAGCGCCACAACCGAGTAAAGGTAGTTTATATTTTAAAAGATTTTTTTATGGTTAGAATGTATAGTAACAACACAAGAGCTTTGGTTTTGATTATGAAGAGGCAACTCTTCTGCAGTTACGTAAACCAGTATAACACCATGCTGAAAAGATATTCTGAACTTGAAAAGCGGGTAGACTAGGATGGAATTTCAAAGGTTGTGTTGGTCTCATATATTTCTAACTGGAGGCAACAAATACAGCAACACAAGTATGGATAGAGGATAAGTGAGCCATTGTGAGATTGATGGCATATGAACCGGCATGACAATGAATGGAGATAAGATAAAAATTAAAGATGAATAATTTAAACATAAATGTGCATATACGCCTCAAGTAATTAAGGGGAAGGCACTGGGTATATATAAACAAAAAATATATATACTAAATTAAAAGAAGACAAAGACAAGGAAAAATTAGACCTACTGAAAATTCTATCAAATCTCGATATCTTTGTAAATCACTTTATGTATCGATCAGTACAAATGCAATTAATATTACATTAAGTATAAATGTCCCAAATGCTCCAAATAAAGGATAGAGGTTTTTCTTTTTTTCTGGATGAAAATGTAAGACCTGACTATATGTTTCAAAAAGGTCAGCTTAAAAGAAAAATAAATATAAAGTTTTTATTTACAAAAAACCAGACAGGAAAAGATACTGTCTGCAGAAGGAATACAGCATGTTTTATCAGTATGATGAAATGCTACTCATCGGCTTAAGAAGATGCTGCAAAGACATTTCAAACACAGGGGCGACTACAAAGAGGATCATGATGAACTAAGGAAGTTACATGCTGTACAGTTTTATTTACATGAAATTCTATAGTAGAAAAATACACATAAGAACTCAAAGCACACCAAGTTAGGTCTGAGGTAAAGGTAAAAACATCAAGGGACACAAGGAAGGTTTGGAGGTGATGGAGATGTGTGAATCCTAGTTATGGAATTAGTGGTGTTATAGTTAAAGCACCTCTAACTTATTCTAAGTAAATTATTTTTAAAATATATAAAAAATTTGGGTAAAACGTGCTTATCATCTAAAGCCCAAAGATAAGAATTTTGTGATTTGGAATTGGTTCCCATTTCTTCCCATTTCTTCATTCCTTCTGTATGACATGGAGAGAAGTTTCCAATATAAACTATGAGGGCATTACTCATTTCTAAAGAAAACTACATTTTTTCCCTCAGAGAACAAAATTTTAAACAGCAGAGCCAAAAGATGGTTTTGGAGCAGGTGAAGTCCAGATTCTCATATGCATCCACTAGTTGGGTGAGTGGAGCCTAACCTCTTATGGTTGCAGTTTATTCATCTACAGAATTGGAATAAAAAAATCTATATTTTCGGGTTGTGTTCATTTATTTGCAAAAAATCGATGATACAAAATTTAATAGACATCTCTGTCCTTCAGTATCTAATAACACGATATAATTTACTTTGTTCTTTCACACAACAGGCTTAATGTTGAACCCTGAAAGTAAAGCTGACTAAAACCTATATCTCCATAGAGGACATTGGAGTCAGAAGGAAAGTTTCTGTCTTGTGCTCATGTAGACACTCTAAGGTCAGCCTTCTGTCCTGCAGGGCTAAAGGCAGGAACAGTAAGAAGGGCATGGCATCTGGAGGATCAGCCATTATGAAGACCCATTCCCTTTATGCTACCCCTTCCCACTGAGCCACCATGTCATCGCTGTGTTTCATGTATCTTCCCTGACCCCCTTAGTCTCCAGGACTTCTGAGGGAGCCTGACAAGTTATCTAGTGCATTTTGTTAGGTATTTCCTTTTTGTTATGTATGACCTTTATTTATGGCTAGAATCCACTAATAAGTGAGTACATACCATATTC
>LOJH01033069.1:0-16381 GCA_001685095.1 Ellobius talpinus | reverse complement strand
ATACAATTTGTGTGTTGTTATTTCGGGGTATGAGCTAGCTGTGCGGGAGCCGGGTGGGACGAAAGCAGGCCTGTGCCCCCCTTTCACTACAAGAGCCTGGAAAAGGAGGGATGGTCTTGCATCCGCATCATCACTAGAGCCCCCTGTTGCCAAGGGCATTTCCACATACCCGGCTCTGCCTCCCTCCTGCCTGGCAGAGTCTACCAATCCTGATTCACTATCTAGCCTCGTGCCTGTCACTTTGAGCCTTGTATCCCGACTTCAGTTTCTATCTATCTATAACCAAGATGTCAGCTGAGGCCTTTTGGCCCTGGCTATTTAGACAGGCATGGCTGTAACCTCCAGCTCTAAGATCTGAAAAAGCCCACATACCCTTGTACCTCCTACTCCTGGAAGAATCCTGCACACCTCTCCAGACCAAGTCTGTGTCCTAGGAGTTCACTGTCTACTGGTGTGTTGTAAATGTCAGAACTATGTTGAGGACATCAAGGGAAGGATAGGCCAGCATTACAAAGCTCAAACCTCATCACAGCTCTGCGTTCTCACCCCTCCCTTCCTCTCCTTCTTGGCCCCTCCCACAAAGCCCACCCTGGAGCTCCTATTGGGTTCATCCACCTCCTCTTGAACCAATGTGAGTCTTAGCTTCAGTCTCAGGAGGAATTGGGGGAAATGGTTCCCTCATTTCATTCCGCACCAATTACTTCTGTCCATGGCTTAGGTCCCAGGGCCATGTCTGTCCCCAGCCACCCAGCAAGCTTCTGGGCTCTGATCCCAGTTAAGGGTAGGGAAGCACAAAGGATGATCAAGGAAAATAATTAAAAAGATCCTCATGTCTTTAAAAATTATGCCGCTGACTCATTCTGTGTCCCGAAGTTTACGACATGGTCTCCACAACATGAAGAGTTGGGGGAGCTGTAGCTGGCCACCGCCCGTCAACTTGGCTCCTGAAGGCCACACACAGTTAGCCTCTACCACTGCTCCACAGGACTGCAAGGCGGCAGAGCTTGGACTCCGGGACCTCACCGGGTCCAGGCTTCCCCTCAGAAGCTGCCCCTGCCTGACATGTCATGCACCCCTTTAGAACCCTTCTCCTGATGGGTTAGTTCCCACTGGGTGGGGACATCAGGGAAATTACAAGAAGCAGGAACAGAGGAGGATTCTGAATCCTCTGAAATATGCTACCCCAGGGAGAGATACCAGCTTCCTATTTGTTGAACTCGGAAAATGCCAGCTGATTTCAACACATCCCTCAGTAAGTCCCTAATTAGGAAGGCAAGATGCTGTCACAGGAGCCACATGACTCTTCCCCATGCCAACTGCCATGGGTTTCTGGATAGGCTCGGCTGACAGCACATGATCAGCTTACTTCCCTCCCTGGCACAGAAAGGCAAGGAGAATTGATGCTGTGGCCCACTCCCCAGGTTGGGGGCCTCAGAGCAGGCAGGGGGCCTGGCAGCTGCAGCAGAAGGGCAGAAAGGTTTCAGCAGCTGGACTGAGGTCAGATTCAGAGGCCTGGGCTGGGCAGAGACAGCCAATGCGTGGTCCAGCTGCTCCGGGCGTGTGCTGGGCCACATGCTGGAGGCAGACATTGCAGGGCCAGCCGGTCTTCCAGTGCTGCCTGGGCCCAAGCTTGTTTGCCCCTCCCCTCACCACAGGATTGCTCTCTGCCTCCGTTACCCCCTTTCTTTCTACCATTTCCCTCTGCTGCTTCCTCTCTAGGCCCTTCTGCTTCTTCTGCTTTACCCCATCTCTCTCTTACACTTTTTTCTTCCTTCCTCTGTTTGCCTGCCTTCTCTACCTCTCTGTCTGAGTCAAAGTTCCGGGTATAGGAGAGACTGAAGTAGAGCCCCAAAGGAATCCCAAATAATATCAAGAGGGAACCTGCTGTGGTTTGTAACCCTACCCCAAAGTTTGTTTTAATCTCTAACTCACAGTGCAATGGCATTAAGGGACATGGCCTTTCGAGCAGTGGCTCTCAACCTTCCTAACGCTGCCACCCTTTAATACAGTTCCTCAGGTTGTGTGAGCCCCAACCACAGTATTATTCATTGCTAGTACATAACTGTATTTTTGCTGTTGTTATGAGTCATAAAGCAAATATCTGAGATGTAGGATATCTAATATGCAACCTCTTTGTAAAGGTCATTTGACCCCAAGGGGTCACGACCCACAGGTGGAGAACTGGTGCTTTAGAGGGCAATGAGATTCTCAGGGAGGAACCTTCAGGAATGGGATTATTTCCCTTATAAAAGATGTGGGGGGTTCCTGCCCCCTTCACCAGAGGGAATATATGGAAGGTACTGTCTATGATACCAGAAGTGGGCCTTTAGCATTCGTGGAGCCCACCAAAGCAGCTGGGCTCTGCTCGATGCCCCTGGGCAAGGACAGCTCCACAGTATGAGGCTCTCATTGGCATCTCAACAGTTTCTCCTCCCAGAGCCTTGCTCTGCTTTGATAGAGCTCCAGTACATAGGCAGGGATGGATTTCATGACCTGTTGCCGGGGCAGCCCAAGCAGAGGGCCAGGACAATGGGTACAGCAAACTGTAGTCACCAGAGGGTAAAGTCAGAGCTGAGCGAGGGTGGCGGGGCGGGGGAGGGAGTGACTCTTAGTCAGCCTCCTGTGGCAGTAGCACATTACCTTAGACAATCAATTTAGCAAAGGAGATGTTTTATTCCAGCTCATGTTTTCATGGCAAGAGTATACAGCAAAGGAAGCCAGCTCATGGTGACTAGGAAACAAATTGTGGGGAGAGGCTGACATATATCCTCAGTGACATAAAATTTTTCTCTAAGACACCACGGTTTAAAAGTTCTATTACTTCCCAATAGCACCAGAGAGTGAGAACCAAGCCTTTTCCACACAGGTCTTTGGAGGACAATTCACATACAGCCTGTTGTTGTTTGGATATAGACACTTCCACCTGAAGGCTCAAGTGTGCAGGGCCTGGTGACATCTGGTGGACCTTGGATGGCTCTTTCTCCCTCACTGGACGTGTCTAAAGCTGAATGAACTACCAGGAGGTGAGGCCTGGCTAGAGGAAGCGGGTCACATTGGAGTTACACCCTGAAGGGCCTGTCTTGTCCCCAAGTCCTTCTCTGTCAGCTTCCTATCTGCCATGAGGTGAGCAGCCTTCCTGTCACACCCTCCCCCAGGCTATTCTCCCTGTACACCAGCCCAGAAATGACCATGTGATCATGGACTGACACCTTTGATAGAGTGAGTAAAATTCTTTTCTCTTTTAAGTTGGTTTTCTAAAGCATTTTGTCATTGCAAGGACCATTAGTATAGATATTTCTGGACCAAAAGAGGCAGAGAAGCTTCCAGAAGCTTTGTCTGAGAAACAGTTGGCATTGCTCCAGCCTAAGTACAAGGGGAGAAGCAGACATGGCAGAAGTCAAGTCTGGGAATGGGTAGGCCACCCCTGCTGGAAGAGTTTCCTAAAGAAGCCAAGGGGAATGCAGGATGAGGTATGGAAGCCCCTGTCTCTTTGTGACCCAGGGAGAGTGACCCTCTCCCTGGCTCTCATGATCATAGGAGAAGAGGAGTTTCAATGGAGGCTGTGTGGACATTCTGCCAGCACAAGTGGAGGGAACCTCAACTCAGGTCTCCCCAAGACTCATTAAGGGAAAGGGCCTGGTTACAAGCCAGCTTCCTTCATGAGAAGGTGAGAAGGTTGGTATGAACCACACAGTGGGCTCAGTTTCTAAAGGAAGAACACGGCTTTATCTGAACATGACTTTTTCCATAATTAGGAGAGGAGATAGCAGGATCGAGAGATAGAGGATGGGGTTCAGATGTCACTGAAGGATGAGGTGAAGGTGACACGTTTTACATAGGTGGTCTCCTTGGGGGCCTCCTGTGAGCCTGCCCTGCAATGCTTATGCTTTCCCCAGTGTGTGCCCAGTGCCCCTTGCTCTGTATGCTTCAAAAGGGAGCACTGATGGGGCAATTGAGAGAGGGCAGCTGCTCACGGTCGTAGACCTTACTAGAGCCTCGCTGTGTGCATGTGAGTATCTGCCACCACCACAGAGACACCACGTCTCTCTTTGGAATCAGAAGCTGTGGACATGCAATGGCAGATTCCCTGACTCTTAATACCATTCACACAAGGAGAGGCATGGGAATATCTTAGCAGGACAGATCCTGATCAGAACACCGTTACCTAAGGCAGGTGTACTGTCAATCTTAGGGGAGGATCAGGGAAGTCCCTCAAAAGCCTCTAGAGCTGGGGTTGGAATTCAAATGAGAACATGTCATTCACTGACACCTCAGCCTGGACACCTTCCCACAGCTTGCTTTCCAAATGAGGAAACGGAGGCTATGGGAAGTCAGGGGCCCTGAGTGAATTCTGCAACTCAGACTGCACCTCTCTGCCCCGAGGCTTGTATCTTTCCTTGATCCTACCAGAAATGGTAGTGTGTTCTCCTCTGTACATTGCACACATGATGTGGGCTTGAGGAGTGTGTGTTCTCTTTCAGCATGCATATATATACACACACATGCCCAGGCACAAACACACAGGAGTTCACATATATGCATGTACTCACAGGTGCACATGTACATATACAAAAGCACACATGCATGCATATACACAATGCATATGTGTACATGTGTACATGTACACACCTAGACATACCCATGTACACATGGACATGTCACAGATACACATATGTAAATGTGCACATAGTTTTAAAATCTCCACTGGCTCTCCTTGCCCTGTGTTGCACAGAAAATTAGTAGATTGGAACAGTCACTAATCCCTTTCATTTGGAGGCTCACAAATGACAGGCTCAGTCTCCATCACTGCCATGGCTAAACCCCAGGGCTCTCCCTAGTGCTTGAAGAAGAGTCAGGCTGACCCACTTTCTCCAGAGCTGCCTGTCTTCAGGCTGCTCTGGCTGTGAAGCTGTCAGTCTGGTAAATATCACAGGCTCAGTAGGGCGAGTTCTTGCTTCCAAGGCTGCTCCTCTGTGGATGCCCAGCTTGGCTGATCAAACCAAGCCCCAAGGTCCTGCCCTAAATGCCAGAGTTCTGCTGCCCATACATAGATACAGTTTGTCCACTCAGCATGCCGACATCCACAGATGTCCCAAAACACATTGAGGGCACCCAGTCCCTCCACAGTGTTTCCTGAATTCCCAGTTGTGCCAGATCTAACACTGCCTTAAGCAGACACTGGCTCTGCCCTTGGGAAAGGAGGTGATCAATAAACAGCCACAGCAGAAGGGAACTAAGAGTTCTCTGAGCGTAGAGGAAAGAACAACTCATTCTGCAGAGAGGATCAGGGATGCCTCTAGAAAATCTTTAGAGTTTGGGCTAGGATTTGAATTGGAACATGCTGCTTCTAGAAGAAGGAAGGAAGCATGGCATCGGGGAAGGCCTGGAAGCAGTAGCAAGGCAGTGAAGAAAGAATCTTGGAAGGCAGAAAAGTCAAACTGTCGTGAGCTTTAAGCTCCAGTGGAGAAGGGCAACTTAGTCCTCCGAGAAAGTGTTGGAGAACGGGTTATTTTAGTCCTCTGGTGGTGGATGAGCATTGGGGACACTTTTGTCTTCTATGTATGGGTCAGAGGCAGAAGAGTTTTAGAAAGGAGCCTGCAAGATTTGGACCACCTTTCATTGGCCACAGTCTTATCTCGGACCATGGTGCTAGCCCACATCTCACCTCTATTCCCCAGAGATCCCTCCCCCAGTCCATGTGCCAGCTCCTCCCCTTTCTCTTGGAATTCTGTTTCCCATCAGTACAGAGGTCCTGCTTGGAAACACCAAGCCCTTGTCATGAGGAATGTTGAGAGCAACACTCGTCAAAGGTCTCTTGGGCCGGAAAGAGGGGAATAGCTCAGTACCCCCCCTTGGGTCCCAAAGTCAACTTGCAGGAGGAACAAACTCAGAGGAAGACTTTGACCTATGGTCTCAAGACTGGAAATCAGGGTCGATGAAGACAGCAACCACGTAGGCTAGACAAGACCAGGAACGTGGCAGTTATTACATCTAGGCGCCAAAATCTGCTTAAACCTACTTTAACTCCTGTGGGCTGTTCAATGTTCCCACCTCCAATATGGCTAAACACTGTTAGGGTTGACATTTGGGGTCACCGCTTGCTCCAATATCTTCTTTGTGAAGTTACTGCCTTTCCTACCTCTGCTTCTCTTTGTGTTTGAGGTGGTCCCCAGAATGGAAAATAGGTCAGTTTTCTTTATTTCCTCCAAAATTCTGCTCACAGAAGGAGTTGAGCACACGGCTGATGTTGATCGTTGGTTGGGCTTTAGTCTAGAGACTCTAAGTACCCATACCTGTCATAGCTTGCTCTAAGCCTCAGGGTATTTCCATGTCTGTATCTCAGACTCCTCTTGGGCTAGCAAGGAAGTCTTGCCATCCACCCAGGCCAAGGGCAAGCTTTTAACAGAGCTCCCTCAAGTCTGTTCTCTAGGAGAACTGTGCTGCAGAATGGGATGGGTTCCCTTCCGAATGTCCTCCAAGCCGTCACCGCTGTTGCCAGCCTCCAGAAATGCTGACTGCAATAAAACAGGATCAGATTTATGACTGCACTGGTGAACTCACCCATAGAAGGCAAACTCTTCCCATGCCAGACACAAAGGAAAATTCTGAAGCAGAGCGGCACACAGGAGCTAAAGATGAAGAGCCCCCAGAAGTGTCAGACCTGGATAAAATGCTGGAGGGACAACAGACCTGCTGTACAAAAGAGAGTCAGCATGATCTTTCTGCTTGGGGCTAGGGGCCTAGAAAAGCCACCCTTCCGATAACAGAAAGCAGAAAGCCTCTGCTCATTGCCCATGAAGTGAACACACCTCCCTGAGAATGAGTGAGAAAGAGGACACTAGAGAGACATCCAGACTCTAAATCTATGGTGTGTGCAACAGAGGCCCCCAAAGCTGTGCATCCACTAGCTAGGAGGCTCTGGGGGAGAATAATAGCAGCAAAACCTGCTGTAGAAAAAACCATGTGTAGACCCCATTGCTGTGCCAAAGCTAATAGGAAGATCTACATCTCTCTCACAGGATGCATCATTTTCAGAAGCTGGTGTTTGCATCAGAACAGTCAGGCAGGTGAGGAAAGAGGAGTCCAGAACAAGGCTGTCTTGCCATGTCCCAACAGGAGGAGGAAACAGAGACAAAGAGAATGGGCGGAGGACAATCTTGGAGCAATATCATTTACTAGTTCTCAGAACCAAAGTCACCCATGAACTCTCTGGATTTCAAACAGGATGTGCATCAACCAACGCTCACATGTGAAGAGGGGGCCAGCACATCAGAAGCCGATAGAAGCACTAGACGTAGATACTGTTTAAAGTCCAAAGGAATGGATGACACTACAGTCAGGGACGAAAGTGAAATTGCAGAAGCAAATGAGCCTCCTTGTGTTTTTTTGTGGTTGGAAAATCTCTTAAGTCATAATTCAACAAATAAGATATAAAGGAATATTGTGTATAGTTACATGCCAGCCAGTGGAGGAGCTAAAAGTACTCCATAAACCTTCCAAGTTATTGGAGAGGAAGCCAACACTTAGAGCAAGCCACAGAAGGCTGGAACATGAAGCAGGACTTCTTCAGGAAGCATTACAATTAGTGGGTACCGTATAAAATGGTATGAGCCCAAATAAGCCCTGTAGTATCATAAAATATAATAGGATAATCTCGCGTATTATTTAAGAGATGCTGTCATTGGGGGACCAAAGAGTGAAATAACCATTCCACGTGGGAAAAGAACCTGACTCCCCAGCTCAGTTCTCAGCATCACCCTTGAATGGTCAGTCACACTGAGGTAGAGAGGTTCATGGGCTTAGACAGGCTTCAAGATGTCAACAGATGTGAGCATTTGTCCCCTCTGTTCCCAGGATCTCCCAGGAGGAAGGAAAGCCCCCTGTGTCTATTCTTTCTTGCTGTTTAGAATTGCAGTGGAGTTAACAGCTCAAAAGAGCTACTGGACTCATGTGGAAGGGCACTCATCTATAGCCTGTCCAGCTCCACTAAGCCAGTAGGTAAATACAAACGAAGTCCTTACTTCTGATACTTCTGTGCTCTCTGTTGCTGTAATAAACACCATGATCAAAAGCAGATTGGGGAGGAAAAGCTTTATTTTGTTTTACACCTTACAGTCTGTCTTTCAGAAAAGTCAGTGCAGGAACCCAGATGCAGTAACTGAAGCAGAGACCATGCAGGAACATCGCTTACTGACTTGCTCCTCATGGCTTTCCTCAGCATGGTTTCTGATCTAGCTTAGGCCCACCTTCCCGAGGATGGCACCATTCACAGGGCTGGGTCCTCCCACATCAATCAATAATCAACAAAATGCCCCTCCCCCACATATCTACATGAAAGTCAATTGGAGGTGATTCGTCAATTGAGATTCCCCTTTCCAGGCTGTGTCTAAATTTGTTTAAAGTTGGCAAAAGCTAAGTAAGATATGTTGAACGCTAAACTATCAGAGACTATCCATGCAAAGGGAGAGTGTAGGTCTTCAGAACCTTTCATAGTATTAGACTAGTGGGAATGTCAGTCTGTAGAACCACATTAGCAAACACGCTGACATTATCTCATGAAATGTATAAACACTTGAGGTCTGGGGAGTTGGTAAAATAGGTAAAAAGTTTGCCTCACAATCATGAAGACCTGAGTTCAGATCCTCAGCACCCACATGAAATCTAGGAGTTGCAGTACATGTCTGCAGATCCAACGCTAGGAGGCAGAGACAGAAGGAGGCTGGGGCTTGCTATCCAGCCAAAATGGTAAGTCTCAGGTTCAGTTAGAGACCCTATCTTAAAGTCCAAGGTGGATAGAGGAGAGAGATATGGAGAGATATGGAGAGAGAGAGAGAGAGAGAGAGAGAGAGAGAGAGAGAAAATGAGAGAGGGAGCACCAAAGTTATAAGGGTGACCTCTGGCTTCCTCTAATATGTTACAAATACATGGTGAAGCCCTGAGAGAAAACCATGCAAGTTTATTCCAGAGAACATCAGTGATTGTAATTGTCATGAAAATGTTCTTCATGGTAGCCAGACCAAGGAAACAATCAAAGCAGTCATAGACAAGACAAAGGCTTAATAAATTGTGGTATATTTACAAAATGGAATATTGCACAATAATCTGAGAGAACAAAATCTGTAGCTTCATGTAGTAATCTTTATAAAATATATTGAGTGGGGGAAAGTACTCAAAGATTATACACTCCCTGATACCATGCATGCAAAGTCATTAAAGGAAAATCCTAAATATCAAAGCTTTAGAATAATAACTATGGGTTCTGCAAAACTATGTTTGAAATGGTAATTTGACAACCGACGTCATTGTTAATGGTGAAATATGAGCTGCTGTCTACCATAATCTGAAACAAGACCTAGATGTTTGCTTCCAACACACCACTCAAGGTTGTACTGGAGGTTATAGACAGAGTAACAAAGCAAGAAAAATTAAAAATGGTATGCAGATTTTAAAGGAATAAAAAAAATCTAACTTCAGATAATGGGATCATGTATATAGAAAATTCTAAGGAATTCACAATTAATCAGTTCAGAAGATTTGCAAAATGTAAAATCAATATACAAGTCAGTCAAATTTCTTTAAGATAGTAATAAACAACCCAAATGTGAAATTAGGGTCTGAGTCCATTTGTAATCAAATCACAAAGAACAAGGTCTGTGAAGGTAATTTAAACAAAGGAAATACAAGTCATGCACTGAAACATCACAACACAGTCCTAGAGAGATGGCTCGGGGTTCAGAGCATTGACTGCTCTTGCAGAGGTCTCAGGTTCAGTTCCCAGCACCCACAAGGCAACTCCCAACCACCTGTAACTCCAGTTCCAAGGGATCTGGAATCCATGGGCATTCCACACATAGTGCACACACATTCATGAGAACCAAACACTCATACACATAAAATGAAATTTAAAAAATCTTTTTAAAAGCAAACAAGTCACCAGTAAGAAGAAATGAGGGTCACACATAGGTTAGTGCTGGAATGCACCCTGAACAAAGGACTTGGTGGCTTTACCTCTGAGACCCCAGGGTCTAAGCATGAAAACAAAGCTATGAACCTGGGTACCAGGGAAGAGTGACAATAGAACCACATCTGAGATGAGTCACCACACACAGAACTCCGTGCCCCACAGAAACCCCACAGTCATTATTAGCTTATGCGACCATAAGGAAGGACAAATGGAAGTAACTCAATTTAAAAGTCACACAAGGAACAATGTGTGAAGCATGAGAAAAGCAGATGGAAGGAATTATGAAGATAAAAGTGCAAATAAATCAATTATAAAATAAGAGACAGAGAAATTAGTACATTCAAAAGCAGGTCCTTAATGTGGTGGGGGGGACCCTGTGTCCTTGGGAAAAATATAACCATGTTAATAAACTAAAAAATAGTAAACTCAAAAGTATTTATATACAGATGTATATACATGAAAATGGAGACATCACAGGCACTGATACAAGTCAACAAAGGACAGAGGTTAAGAGGTTACAAAGTTAAATCTGCAAATGAACTTAAGAATCTGGGAAACCAGGAACTTGCTACACAAATACAATGTATACAGGCCAGGGAGATGTCTAGTGGCTTAGCATGCCTACTATACACAGGCAGGAGGACCTAGAACTCATGAAAAGGACACACCTGTAGCCCCATGACAGTGTCCTTTAGATTCGACATGTGCACATGAGTGTATGTGCCCTGCTCTACCACCCTTCCCCTTATTCCAAATCCTCTGAGACAGCGTCTCTCAGTGACTGTAGAGCCCACTGTTTTTTAGCTGGGCAGTGACCAGCGAGCCCAGTGATCCTTCTGTCTTCTTACTCCCCACCATGCCAAGTGTTGGTGTTACAAGTATGCACATACACACATGAATACACACACATGTACACACACACACCACATAGTCAACAAAATTTAAATGAAATCTATGTGTTTAGAATTATAAAATGAGACACCAATAATTGGGGAATAAATTGGGAAAATTTTAAGGTGCTTTTTCTCTGCTTCCCTGTGTACCAAATCAGGAGTTTCACAAGAATTTAAATTAAAAAAATTGTCTTTTGGTTCTTGTGTTGTCAAACATTTTAAAATTGAACATCATGAGATAATAATAGACTGACATGTAGTTGTAAGAAATCATGCCAAAGGATTCTTTATGTCTGTTATCCAATTGCTGCTCAGTAATGCCTTACAAATTCATAGGAATGTTCCTCTTGTAGAGGACTCAGGTCCAGTTCCCATGCGGCAGCTCCAGCCATCAATAACTCCTGCTCCAAGGAATCCAGTGCCTCTCTGGCCTCGACAGGCACTACACATATGTGATACACATGCAGACAACCAATAATGCAGTCATGTATGCGCGCACATGCGCACACACACACAGAGTCACACATTAAATCCCAGCATATACTTTTTGTTTTCTCTTCCTTCCCACAGACATGTTCTTCATTATTACTATTCTACTTTGTAAAAAGCAGGTAATGAAAACTGAATCATATCATATGGTATTGTCACCATGGCTATCTCATTTTTTCGCCACATGATTCTCTAGAGGGTCATCCAAGCTGCTGCTACATCAATAATTCATTCCTTTTTATTGCCAAGCATGCCCAATATTGCCAAGGCCAATGTATGGCTATACCAAGTTTGTTAACCCCACTAAAGAGCTATACTTGGGGCTGGGGAGAAGTGTCAACCAGTGGAGTGCTTTCCACACAAACAGAAGGACCCAAGTTCTAATCCCCAGTTCTTACATAAGAGCTGACGTAATCCCAATGCTGAGGAGGAGACAGGAGGATCCCTAGTGGTGGCCATTCCAGCTGAATCATTAAGCTTCAGGTTCGGGGGAGATGTAATCTCAAAATATAAGGCAAAAAAAGATAGAGTAAGACACTTAGAGTTCACTTCTGCTATGAGCGCGCGCGCACACACACACACACACACACACACACACACACACACACACACNACATTGTGCAGCGCACACACACACACACACACACACACACACACACACACACACACGGGAGGGGGTGGCAGGGGAGGGGCAAAATAAGATAAAACTGAACTCTTCCAGTGTAGAGCTTTTAAATGAAGCAGTGAAGATCACTGTGCACAGGTTTTATTATAAACATATGTTTTTACTTTTCTAGATTAAATGTCCAGGAAAGCCCTGGATGGGTCATATGGTAGTTAGATACTTAATTTCTAGTGAGTCATGGAGATGCTCTCTAAAGAGGCCAAAATGTTCTCTACACCTCTGAGCCTTTTGAGGGAAAAATCCTCCTATCTCCCGTGGTCTTTGTTCTTGCTGCTGTTGGATCCATCTTTCTGACAGGTATGTGGTGACCCCTCCCTTTGGCTGTACTTTGAGTGATCTTAAGCATCTTTGTGTGACTCATCAGCAGTCCTCTTCGGTGAAACTGTTCATCTGTGCTGTGTTTTCTAATCGAATTACTCGTCTCTATATTCCAAGAGAGTCCTTTGTCAGACACACACCAGCTTGCAGATGGTTCCTCCCGGTCTTTAGTTTGTCTTTCAGCCTTTCCAGCAGGATCTTTGGGAGAGAAAACACATTTGATGATCCAGTATGATGAGGCTCAGCTTCCAATTTTACTGTCATGGATCCCATGTCTTGTTTGGTGTCCAGTCCAGAATGTCTACCTACCTCATATGCTAAATCTCTTCTCCTAAGTGCTTTTCAGAAGTTACACAGTTAACATTTTACACAATCCATTTGGAATTGTGTTTTATATATGGTATGACGTTTAAACTTGTATTCATTATTTTGACTTTAAATATCCAATCATAACAACACCATTCACTAAAAGTCTCCATCAAATGACCTGCACATCATTGCCACACATCACTAAGACACAGGTGTTTGGGTCTGGTTTTGTGCTCTTTATTCTACCCCACTGATCTATTACCATAGGCGCCTCTACCAGTACCACATTGCCTTGATTGCTGTAGCTACATTTAGGCTGGAATAAGAAATAGGATTATTGATATTCCTTTACTCCTTTATTAAGATCATTTTAAGCAATTCTCAGCCTGCACTGCATAAACATCAGAAGAGCTGTATAGCCCACTCTTGGTGACATTTTGATAAAAGTTGGATTAAAGCTGTGAATCCATATACACATGATTGGCATCTCTACAGTGTTAAATTTCCCAATCCATGAAAATAGTATGTGTCTAAACTTAATCAAGGTTTCTTTATTTTATGTAGTATGTATGATATTTCAAATCTAGATCCTACACATAATTTCTTGATTTTATATCTAAATATTCCATTTTCTTTGGGCCGATTTTAGGTGCTACCATGTTTTTCATCTTTGTTTTGGATATCCAGTACTAGTACATGGACACGTGATTTGGTTTTGTGTCCTGATTTTGTATCATATGACCTTGATCAGCTCCTATCTTAACACTAACTTCTGTTTATTCCTTTATCCTGTATGACAGATTCTTTAGAATTTTATACATGTAGAACCATATATAGATATGTGTGTGTGTATATATACATATATATGTGTATATATATACATATATATATATATATATATAGGCAGATCTAAATGACTTTGATTCTTTTCCCTGACTTTGTTGCAATGGACAAATTTCCAATAATACATTGAATTAAAGTGTTAGTGTTCAAGCACCTTTGCCTTGCACCCAGTACTTGGAGGAGAAGTATTGGAGCCTGTATTGTCAGCCTGGCTTTAGTGAAGGGTGTCTGCAAATGTTCTTTATTGAGTTGAGCTAGTGTTCTGTTCCCAATTTACCGACAGTGCTTAGCATGAATGGGTGTTGGATTTTTAGCAACTGCTTTGCCTGTGTCTATTGGCACAACCATCTGATTTTACTCTTGAGTCTGATGATATGGTAGCTTATATTAAACATCAATTTTCAAATATTAAACCAACCTTGCATGCCTGAAATAAATCTTAATCAATAGTGATACATTTTTTTATATTTCTAAGGATTTTATTTTCAAATATTGTATTGCTAGCATTAAGATTTCAATTCATAAGAGATATTGGTCTACAGTTTTTATGAATGCATTATATGTGGGTGATATTAGTCTGACAAAATTAATTGAGATATGGCCAGTCCTACTTATTGGGAAAGAAGTTGTGTGAATTCTTCCTCAAATATTTTGTAAAGTTCACCAATAAATTATTAAATTTGGAGATTTCTTTCTTTAAAACCTTTTTTATTACACATTCAATTTTTTAACAGTCACAGGATTATTTGAGTTCTCTATCTCTTCTTGGTTTAGTTTTATAGTTTGTGATTTCAGAAAAAATTGCTATAAGTTGACAGATTTATGCAATCTATTCATAATATTCCCTTATTATTATGTTTATAAAATCATATCTGTTATGAGTGGGTCTGTTTCTTCTTTATATCAGCAATTCATTTTTCCTCTCTTTTAATCTTTTTCAGTCAAGCTTGAGATTTCACAATTTTACCATTTTTTTAAAATAAAGAACTGGGTTTTCTGTTCCATTAAATTTTTCTCTCCTGTTTTCCTTCTTTCAGGTTCATTGCTCTTCAGATGCTATGTGTATTGCTCCTCTATTCTGCTTGTGGGTTTGTTCTCTTTGTTTTTCCACTTACTCTCGGTGGGAACTTGAGTCGCTGTCCTTCTTTCACGGCTAAAGCATATCTTGCTGTCCCCTCGCCACTGCTCCTGTGGTCCACATCCATCCAGCTGCTTTATTTCCCTTCTCACTCCATGCAAATTCTTTAAAACTTCCTTTGAGATTTCTTATTGACCCATGACTTATGGAACAGTAATGGAACAGTCTCTGTTGCACAGTTGGTGTTTTCTGAGCCACGCTCTCCCTATACTATCCACCAATATGGCCGTTTCAGGTTACACCTTTATAATGAACTAATCAACATGAGGGAAGCGTCTTCCTTGGTTGGTTCTTTTGAAGTATTTTGGGGATTTTTTTTCTTCATCTTTAGTTTTCAGACATATAAATATGATGTATCTGGTCATGGGTTTCCTTGGATTTGTATGAGATTCCCTCAACTTCCTGAATCTTCTAATATCTTCTGCTAAATTAAGGTCAGTAAGCCTTTATAGGAGAGCTTCATTTCTAGAATTTCAATGACACATATGTTAAGTTCTTCTGATGCTGTCAGCTAAGTCCCCGAGACTCTCCTAATTTCTTGTCTATTTCCCCTGTTGACCAGATTGAGTACATTCTGTTGATCTGCCCTATAGCTCCTTAATCATTATCGTGGTTCATCTCCATGCTGCTTTTGAGCCCATCCAGACAGATTTTCATTTGTTATTGCCTTTTTCTATAATATCCATTGTTTTCTTGATTTTCAAGTTCTATTTCTTTTCTGAGATATTTTATTATTTCATTTGCTTGAGAGAATCATAATTACTTATTGATGAATTTTTATAATGAGTGCCTTAAAATCCTTGGCAGATACTTCCAGTATTTGATTCATCTCTTTCCTGATTGTCTATTATTACTCACAGTGTGGTTTCCCTGCTTGCTACATGACTGAGTTTTGTTGTTGCTGTAGCCTTGGCACTTTGAACACTATATCATGAAACTTAATTCTCCTTGATTCTCTTCTATGTTAAAAACCAAGCTGTCTCTTTTAAAAGACTTAACTGAGGGCTGGAAGAGAAGGCATGTTCAACTTCTTCTGGGCCCCACTGCCACTAAGGGAGGCTAAAGTAAAGGACCGACTCACTAGTTTTGTTGCTGGGAGCTGGGGGAAGGAAGCTCAGATACCAGGGAGCTGATACCAAGTAAGGAAGATAGAGGGTCTAAGTCTTGCTATCTTGTTCCCCTATGTGATGACCAGGGGGTGGAAGTTTTATTCCTCTATGGGACCCACTGATTCCAGAATAGGAGGGAAGAAGGACATGGACTCTTTCCTCTTACAGTGCCTTTTCCTGTCGCTCAGATTTCCACTTGAGAGGTCACTGAGACTATCATGGTGGGGAATGGCATGCAGATTATTTCCTCTGGGCAAGAAATTAAAGAGCATCTCCCTACTCAACCCAGCCAACACTGCCTTGGCACAGAAATTGGAGTGGTGCCTAGTTCCGCTTGGGGAAATGAAAGGTCTCTTATTCCTCCCCATTTGGCATCACTCAGGGGAGGGAGCAGAGCCTTTCCGCTCCTGTGAAGAAGAGGAAGACACATGAAGGCTGGTGGAAGGCCAGTTCCTGGATTCAGTCTGTAAAAATGCATACAAAAAGTTTCTGTTGGTGCTCAATTGGAATAGGGTGGGCATCACCACGAGTGTTTTCTATTGTTAGGCTGCCCTGTTCCTGGGTCTTTAGTTAGGAATAAGAGGTTTTCCTAATGGTTCTCTCCTCTCTTCTCTCTTCTCTCTCTCTCTCCCT
>LOJH01033068.1:0-16382 GCA_001685095.1 Ellobius talpinus | reverse complement strand
AGAGGGACCTAAAGGCGTGATCTGCCCTGTTGCTGAGCTGCCACGCCACACCATGAGCCGCAGAGGGGAGCAAAAGGCTGGGATTGAAAAAAACCGCACCACGCCACAAGCCACAGCAGGAAGCAAAAAGCTGGGATTGGAAAAAAACTGGACCATGCTATGGCTGGAATTGAAAAAAGCCGGGGGACAGACATGGATGGTTGCTTGGGAGTGGGCGTGGCTTGCCTCTTAAAGAGACATAAACCATAACAATATGTACACGCACAGAAAGAGAGATGCTTAATTTATATTGTTTTTCATGCAGCTGTTCAGTACCTTTCCTCTTCCTAGCTCCCCACCCTCAAATACTCTTGGAGGTTGACCTTATGAATTGTTAGTCAGCAGCAGCATCCGCTGAAGGTCAAGGGGCTTCCACAGATACACACTAGCAAGAGCAGAAGCAAAGAAAGGCTTTAAGGAAATCACAGAGACAGAATTCCCACAGAGAATTCAATGTCTGCATGTGGTGAGCATCTTAGGACGGCAGTCAGGACACTAGGAAGCAACTGGTAAGGGTCTAACGAGCATTATAATTTCTCCTCCAGAAAAATGCACATTTACATTATTTTGCATATGGTTCCAGAACTTTCTTGGAAGTCCATGCTTGGCCTTGGAATCTGAATAATCTCTAATCTTATGGAGATCATAATGTATTCTATAGTATGCTGTATTTCTCAGTCACAGTCACATCTAACAGCCATTACATAAACTGTCACTGATAGATGAAAGCCATCCTTTCCTTCCAAAGAAGCGCCATGCATCAACTCTGAGATTTAAGTATAACCTAGACTTCCAATCTTATTTATCTAGTAATATCTAGTTTGTATTTAACTGTGAAAGATTAGTTCTATAACCTAAGTATGTCAGGGGGAAAAAAAGGAACCCTGGCACGGAAAGCCTAAAGAATGCAAAAATGCACAGTCTGGGAGATGCAAGAGGAGGAAGGCTAAAAAAACGAGTCTGCTTCAGCAAATCTTCTGGTGTGTGCCCAGTGAAATTTATTATGATGCTTTTATGGGTATTGGCAATGAGAAAAGAAACAATTAACGCTTCTAAGAACAAAACAAATTAGGCCTTTTGTCAGGATTTCAATAGTCCCTCACTGGTCTGTCAATCACCTCCCTCATGTCCTCAATGAGTACTGAGGGATTCATGTCCTGGAATTCCTCAATGTTCTATCAGGAAGCATCTGAAAAGGTTTCCCTTAGGCACTAGAATGTCACACCTTCTGCTCTAGGGAATTCCTTAACTTCT
This sequence comes from Ellobius talpinus, assembly GCA_001685095.1. NCBI lineage: Eukaryota > Metazoa > Chordata > Mammalia > Rodentia > Cricetidae > Ellobius > Ellobius talpinus. Next base: position 15,089 of record LOJH01033068.1, on the reverse strand, counting down.
ATTCCTGTAGAGCTCAGGAGCTAGATGAAGCGCTCCCCAAAACAGTTCCCCTTATGCTTATGGACCACAGGGATATGTAACAAAAGCAGGGGGTAGCTGGCCTTTGGAGCTTTCATTTTACATATATAGTCTTTCCCATCAGGAAACTTACTTAGGACCTTCTACAGATTCCATTGTCTTCTAGACAGACTAAGATTAGAGAATGTTCAATGTTTGCATACTGTACTTAACGATTTTACGTTCTGCAGTTTGTCTTGATGAAGTGAAGACTCCTTTCATTATTAAAATGTGTTTTCCAGGAGGGAGATATAATTATTCTTTGAGATTAAATTCTCTCATTTATCTTTACAAAAATGAACACAAGCAAAACATTGGTAGCTTCCAAGAAGCACTTCTTTTCCTTCAAACACGTTCAAAGCCGTGAAACTAGAACACTAAAGCAAGGAAAGTCGTAAGCACTCTAAATGAAGGACGAGAGATGCTCTTCGAAGAAGAAGGTATTAAGACCATCCCCCCAAAACACAAGAAATGTGAGAAACTTCATAGAAAAAAAAGCATCTAATGTGAAGTGGTACCCCTTAGACAGGGATGCTCTTGGCATAGTACAGTCAAGCTATGTCACGGTCAGGACTCAACTGAATTGTTCCAAATGTGTGGGCACATTCATGTGCCCTGTGAGAGCATGGGGGCAGTGCTGGCATTTCACAAATAAGAACCAGGGGTGCTAACTATCTAGTGCTATTCAAAACACTCCCACTCCCAGAAAGAATTTTCCAGGGCAAAATATAAACATCCCCTTTGAGTAACCCCAAAGAGAAACTGAATGGATGAGAAACCAACAGACTGAGGGGCAGAGACATATTGGTCTGGTTCTGGGGTCACAGTGAGACTTTAACTTGTTATTAAACATGTGGCAGGCATCAGTAAATGCCTTTTAAGCAAGGAAGTATTTTCCTAAGTCCTAGGGACAGGGAGCAGGACGCCTTCACATAGCACATAGCGTTGTGATCCACTTGGAGTCCTGATTCCTGGAGGGTCCCTTTCCCACTTGCCTTAAATTGGACTCTCTGATCTCCAGCAACTGCAGTGGAAGCTCTGGAGAGCTCTGTTGCTTCTTGTTTTCATCTCCACTTTCCTATGCTTCACACCCCAGTCTCTGGGGCTAGCTCTATGCTCTTCAGAGAAAATCCCATGTGTCAGCACAGTTCACAGGACTCCATCCCAAGTGAAATGAGATCCCACGCTTTTCCCCACATGCTTGGTTTAAACTTTTGGCCCTAATTCTCAGTGACTAGTTGCTAGGACTCAGTCTGTTAGTTTTATACAAGGCGATCACTTCTACCTGCATTGGGGTATGTAACAGATAGTTGCCCAAAATCCTGTTTCTCCTTATCCTGGACCCTATTTGGTTTCTGCCTGTACTTCAGCATCATGCTCCTCAGCTGTAAGCCCACAGCAGATATTCCACTACTTCCAGACAGACTTCCCTAATGTCACCCTCTGCTACCTGGGTGCACAGCCACACCTCATTGTGTTGCTAAACATGTCTGCGTTCCTGCCTTGCTCATCTGATGGGACCCAAGAAGGAAGCAGGCTGTTGTATCAAGAGCAGTGATTTGAGATTCAAACGTGAGTGTGAATCTGATCCAACAGATTACTAACTGTGGGCATTGTTTGGAGTCTCTTAGACCAAGCCTTCACTTTGAAATGTAAACAGGATAACGGTGATAATGATACTTGATTCAGAACTCAGTGATAAGCAAATGAAGAAGACGTAGACATTCAAATCATCTTTATAATTGCTGGTCATCCTAAGAGACAAACATGGATCTAATCTCCATGGAAAGTAGAAAAAGACAAGATCTCCTGAGTAAATTGGGAGCATGGGGACCATGGGAGAGGGTTGAAGGGAAGGGGAGAGGAAAGGACGGAGCAGAGAAAAATGTATAGCTCAATAAAATCAATAAAAAAATAATAATTGTTGGTCATGCCTAATAATGGCCAAATGCCATGTGGCAGGAGAGTGGGACAGAATCAGTTCAAAATTAGAGTCTAAAAAAGCCAGTTGGCAGAATGGAACTCCAGCCACCACACACACATACACACACACACACACACACACACACACACACACACACACNNACACACACACACACACACACACACACACACACACACACACACACGACTGGGCTGGGGGCCGGGGGAGCACGCTAGCTGACTGACCGATAACAGTGGAGCATTTACTATACCAATGACAGATAAAGTCAGGGCTATGCAAATAGCCTCTAAAAGATCACAATCCTCACACACAAAGCCGTTGAACACAGAGCTTCTCTCTGCTCCCCAACCCCTTTGGTAGTATGCTATTTCTTAATAAAATGTCTCCTTTTCTGCCATTATCCAATTCATCGTTTCAGGGACATAAGCACCTGGAAATTCTGGTGAGTGCTCCCAGACTCTGATATCTGCCAATAACATGTATACCTATCACCAAACATGCGAGTCTATGACCTCACTCCCCACTCCCCCAACCTCTGCTCCATACTACTGGGCGAGCAGTGTGTGCATTCTGGGTCCCTGTGATCAAAGGAATGGGGTTTAGGCCAGGACTCCGCACCAAGTCCAGTGGCTGAATTAAGCAAGGAACAAAAGACCATGGAGCAGGAAAGGGTGGGTGTGCAGAATGAAGTCGAAGCTCAGAAGCATTCTTGGAATGTTAAAAAGGTAGGGCAGTGGGGGAGGGGTCTGGATGGAGAAGGGAGATGGGAGAAAATAGCAAGGAGTAGGAAGGTTGAACAAGTCGGACTTAGGCCCTGTTAACCTGGCAGTGCGTGCGGGACTTGCCTACACTGCAAGACCTTCCCTCAGTTCCTCCTTTGCTTTGGCGTAGAGGTCTCTCCTGGGAGGGAGGCCACAGGAAATTTTATAAGTCCCCCTCCCAACCCTCTCCCTCCTGTGGTCTTAACTGGTGTGAAGGAAAAGATTCAGTAAAATTCGTTCCACTCTACAGCACAGCTGCTTTTCTTCAGAGAGATTTACTCTTGACAAGTAATTGTTGTTGCTTCAGTTACCATGAGCTTTAACTAGGGGTAAAGGGGGAGGAAAGACGAGATTGTTTAGGAGTGTCCTGCTGTAGCTTGTGGTAACCGGTGGCTGTGGCCGAGAGAAGTGCTGTCTTGAAATTATGCCACAGCTGTGCCGAACAGCTTTCACGTATGCCTACGCCTGACGGCTCAGCTCGGACAAGGCATAGCTCGGGTCCACCCAGGGAACAGCTGTCTGCTTTCAAATTAGGGAAAGAAATGGGAACAAATTTGAGAAACATAATAAGATAGAATGCAAAGAAACGATTTGCTTCCATCCCATTTCGTTTCTTATAAACAGTTTGTTTGCAAAATCACGCTGACTGAATCACTGTTGTCTCCCAGGAGGATTTGCTCCCGCGCGGTTGGCCAGTGCTTCTCATGGCTTAGTGCTCGTCCAGGTCACCTGGGAATGTGGGAAAGGTCCAGAGTCAGATGTGGTGTGTTTGTGAGGAGCTGCGACTCAGCATAATAAGCTCCAGGTAATGCCAATTCCACGGGGCCAGGAGGAAACAGAACAGCAAGACTGTCAACCACATGGCACTTCAGAAGGCCAGCACGGTAAAAACAATATAGAGCTGTCAGCTGTTAGAATTGGTCTATTAGTAGGGAATGAAAGAAAACTACATGCTGATGAGATCTTAAAGGAAATTGAATGGCTAAAGAAGCCATTAATATTAATGATTTTAAATTACTCTTGTGACCTCTTAGATTTCTGATCATACACCGTGGGCTTAAAAGTACCCATTACAATTATATCAGAAATGACTCCGTGTATGAATATTTCAATTTCTGAGACATTTAACTACAGCTGGGTTTTTTATTACTTCAAACAACATAAAAAAAGTGGGAGATTCTTTAAATTATTAAATAGTGCAATTTACTCGCAAAGTGAAGAAAGGCTCTCCCTCTTGCTCCTTTTGTAAAACGTTTAATTCAGAGGCATTATAAGTCAGGAGAAATTAAAGCAAAAGAAATCACGGAAATACATTGCATAGAGTAAAGGGGATGCGAAAGGGAAACATAAGGCTAATTCGTCTGTGCCGTAGCTGATAGAAAATGAACTTGTGAGAATACTAAACTGCTGTGTTTTCAGTTCTCCCACAGCAATTCCAACACCTCTTCTAGAAAGAAGAAAGGGAACCGCCTCTGGGAGGAGGAGCAGATCTGAACACTTTAGAAAGAGGAGCCTAGGAGCCTGGCCTTATGCCCTGGGAGGTGTAGGAGGAAGAAAGGAACAGCAGCAGACGCAGCCCCATTCTTCCCTTCAGCTAATGCGCAAATGTGCAAAGGCCAGTAGAAAGATGGAACCCAAGCCCACCTACCTTTTCTGGCCCCTTTTCTAACCAACGATTTAAAAAGCTGTTATCACATCAGCTTGGGAGTGGCACTCTAGAACTAAAGAAGTGGTGTATCACAGAAGCATGGATGATAGGTGGTCATTTACACACGAAGGTCTGATCCTGGCTGCTGGAGAGGGAAACACCTGCTGTGCAGGTGAAACAGGTGAAATGCAGACATTAGAGGCTGTGGCCAAGGCCAGAGCTGGCATCAACTCCGTCATGATTGTATTTCAGGGAGACCCATGGGGTAAAATGTCAGGTAAGTCTGAGTCTTCAGGAAGATCCTCTTGGTGGGAGTGAACAGATCTCCATGAGACCTGAGCAGACAGAGGGGAAAGCAGTGCTTGAAGAAGAGATATTGGTACTAGAACCTGCCTGTGGCCTCTGGAGCCTCCATAAAATCAACTGATGATCTCTAAGAGCTCATGTAAGTGTTATGCAATCATTGCTGAATTGGAGTATTTTATTTCCCCCTTCGATAATAAGACAGTGACTCTCAAAACAATCAAATATTTCAGAGAAAATGATGCCATAAGTTTCAGAGTTTTGTATCCTAAATATAAACCTCTAACCTAATCTAATATAAATATAAATCTGATTTTGAGTTGATTCATTGATACAATGGTATGTCCAATTTAATTTTTCTGTATATTTATTTTTCTAAAATCCTTTATTTGTGAAAAAAAGACTATCAATTTTCCATTATGTACTTGTAAAAGATTAGTTTGGTGTACTGTGTGAATTTATTTCCCTCTCTTCTGTTTGTCTTAGCTGTTCTTATGTCATGCTGTTTTGGTCACTATAGCTTTGTAACTTATTTTAATTCATGTAATATAATGGCTTCTGCTTTGTTCTTTCTTTGATGAAGACTGCATTAGGGCTTTTTTTGCAGTTTCACACAAATCATAAATATCTTCTTTGTGAAGAATGCTCTTTCTATTGCAATAAGAGTTGCTTTGAATCTGTAGATGGGTTGGGTGGAGACGTTAGGCGGGAATCTTCACAAGTGAAAAACATTATGACAAAGGGGCAGCACTTTTTAAATGCGATGTCAGAGGTATCGGCCACAAATGCAAAAACAAAAGAATGGAGCGATATCAAATTAAAGCCGGCACAATAAAGGACACCATCAGCAGAGAGAAGAAACAGCCTATAGAATCGGAGAAAATGCTGGCAAATTGAACACTGCATGGAATTAATAGCCATAGCACATAAGATCCCAAACTATTCAGTAAGAAAGAAATCAAACAACCTTATTAATAAGTGGCCAGAGACTTGAGTGAACATTTCTCAAAATAAACAGATAAATGGTCAAATTCAGGTTTTCCTCTGGCCTCCACATGCTAGGTTCTATGGCATATGTGCTGGTTTGTTTGTTTGTTTTTGCCTTTGTTCTTTTTGTCAGTTTGACACAAGCTAGAGTCTTCTGGGAAGAAGGACTCTCAACTTCGAAAATACCTCCATCAGATTGGACTGTAGGCAAGCCTGTGGTGTATTATCTTGATTTATGACTGATGTGAGAAAGCCCAGCCTGCCATGAGCAATGACCCAGCCCTGGGCAGGTAGCCCCAGGTTGTGTTTAAAAAGCAAGCTGAGCAAACTGTGGAGAGCAAGATGGTGATCCACCCTCCTCTGCCGTCTCTGCTTCAGTTCCTGCCTCCAAGCTCCTCCCCTGAGCATCTTTCCTGACTTCCCTTGATGATGGGCCATGACGAAAGTACACACCAAATAAACTCTTCCTTACCCCAAGTTGCTTTTGATCATGGTCTTTGCACAGCAACAGAAGCCAGATTAGGATAACATGCATGTACCCACCTTCAGGCATATGAACATGAGCATATACACACACGAAGGCCTTTTTAAATGCTAGCAAAGGTGAGCATGTGGAGATATCGCTGTTGGTGTAAACTAGTATACCCATTTTAAAACATTTTCAAGATCCTTAATTCTTTAAGAATGTCTTACAGTGTGTTTTGACCACGTTCACTCCCACTCCTCCCAGATCTAACTCCATCTCCTTGCCTCCCCCGCAACTTCATATCCTCCTTTTAAGATTCCATTTAATAACCCATTCATTTAAATATGTGCTACCCCTGTATTCCTGGATGAGAGGCCTTCCACTCCAGTCTAGTCAACTACCAGGAGACATACCCTTAAAACATACTAAATCTCCCCCTAAACTAAAGAAGCAGTCAGCCGCCCATAGCCCCTCAGTTAGAAGTACAGGCCCATAAACTCATTCCCAGTCCATGCCAGATGTTGACTGACTTGCTCTTGGGCGTGTCTTGTGAAGGCACCACAGTTGCTGTGGGCTCATAAGCGCAGTGGTCCTGTCATGTCCAGAGGACTGCTGTGTTCCAATCTTACCAGGCCTCTGGCTCTTCCAGTCTTTTCACCCTCTTTCATGAGATGCTCCTGAGCTTTGAGTAAGGGACATGGTATGGATGCGCCACTGGTGGCTGAGCACTCCCCTGATGTGTACTCTCTGCACATTGACCAGTATTGGATTTCTGAATTAACCACCATCTACTACACACACTAAAAATACCAAGTTTACTTCCTATTGCCTGTCATCACCCCTCCCCACCTGCATAGGTTACCCACATGATAACCACACATAACCCACGTGTGGGCTGATCATGACCTCTGCCAATTGTCAGGAATAACTACCCTGGAAGCCTATGCTCATGCAGTTTAAGAGCAATCCAGGATTTGTACTGGTTTGGAAATCTGTGTAGTTATGTTTCTTGCATGTATTCAAGAATGAGAGCAGGATATTTAAAGAGGGACTGCAGCAATCATCTTCTACCTGGCTATGTGTGGGCCATCTTTTCATTTACATCCCCTGTAAAATGGAACTATTGCTTATTTTTGGGGTTGTTACACTGTAACATGGAGGGGCCTGCTCGTTGGGGTTTCATTCCCACCTGGTACCCCACAGCTGGCAAGCCCCAAAGAAAATCTCACAGAGATCTCCATAAATTATAAAACTGATTGGCCCTTAGCTCAGGCTACTTATTAGCTCTTGTAGCTTATATTAACCCATTATTCATATCAATGTTAGCCACACAGCTCGGTACCTTTCTCAGCTGGGTAGATCACATGTTGCCTCTTCGGTGGTCTGGGCTGGACTCGGATGAATGGGCTTCCTTCTTCCTAGCAGTCTCCTGTTCTCATTGCCCCACCTCTACTTCCTGTCTGGTTGACCTGCCTATATTTCCTGCCTGGCCAATCAGCGTTTATTTAAAACATGATTGACAGAATACAGACAATTCTCCCACACCATTTCCCCCTCTTTTTTTTTAAACAACATTCCCAAAAAATGGACTATGGGTATTTTCCTTTGTTTAAAAAAAGGCTGGCAAAAACCCCAACAAGCAGGCCCCTTCATGTTACATTACACAGATGAACCACACTATGCAGGAGCTGATGTTCACACTGATGAGACTCAGGTCAGCACTATCGACAGGCCCAGCTGAGGAGAGCTTTGCAGTGGCTGCATCCCCCACACACCTTCTTTCTACACCCCGGTCCTGCTTCCTTAGCTTTTCCCTACAGATGTTGTGCTACATATTTGTGTTTGTCATATTGACTAGACTCAGGGATGCCTGTGATGGTGATGATGGAAGATACTTGCGTGGCTAGAATAAGGGACGAAGAACCTTCTTCAGCAGTGCGAGGGGCTTTGAATTCATCCAGGTCTGAGAAGAACATCAATGCAGGGGGAAAGCTCTTCTCTTGGGGTCAGACTGAGTTATATCATCCACTTTGCAGGTCCCCAATTTGCAGAGAGACCATGGACTACAATGGTGCCCATGGTTAGATGCACAAATTCCTCTTGAGCAATGTCCTCTCATAAACCTGTGTCCCTCCTATGGGTTCTGTTTCTCTAGGGAGGTCTGGGTAATGCCTATTTTGATCCTAACAGTCATCTCTCAAACATCCTGATCCCTGGCTCAAAGTCAGCTTACTGAAGGTTGCATCCACTTAAAAGAGTCCACCACATGCCCTGCTCAGAATCTTCACCTTGTTCTCACTGTTGACGATGTTGTCAACACAAAAATTTGGTAAAATGAACACTACTCAAACCACCACAGATGAAAAGTGGGGGAAAAAAAACAGAGGCTTCACTAATGTTTTCTGATTCCAGAAGTCACAGGGAGGGCCTTCCCCTTCATCGCACTGCGTCCCTGTGGTTTCAGAATGCCCATGTTGGAAAGAAAATGAAATCTCAGAGGAACACCATGATTGCTGATGTCCTAAAAGAAAAAATGATTGAAGAAACCTCCCAAATTCTTCTTCGTTAAACATATGCAAAAAATATTCCTCTGAAATCACATTTTCACAAGAACCTCTAATGAAAAAGTATGTATTTGGGAGCCTAACACCGCTATTCTTAAAATACATCACCTTGTCAGCAGCATCAGCTCAAACACAGCCTAGTAGAAATGCTACTTCCGGATATTCCCTGAACCTACAGACTCAGAAATGATGCTTTGGAGCCAAGCCGTCTATGTCTATGTGGTAACATACCCTCTATGTAAGTCTATGCACACTAAGACATTGAGCTAATAATTTTTAAATATAAGCTAAAACTCAAACACAATTTCATTTTTAAGAAAAATGATGAGAAATATTGTCAATCTAATTGCTCTGTGCATTGCATAAAATATTACTTTTATAAAACACATAGAAATTCAACTTTTCTTCTGTTTTGTTTTGTTTTATTCAAGACAGGGTTTCTATGTGTAGCCCTGGCTGTCCTGAAACTCACTCTGTAGAACAGGCTGGACTCGAATTTAGAGATCCACCTGCCTCTGCCTCCCAAGTGCTAGCGCTGAAGGTGTGCACCACCATTGCCAGGCAAAAAATCAACTTTTAAAAGTCTATTCTGTGTCTATGTATACAAGCTGCTATCAAGTCTGTCAAGGAAGAGTAAAAGTGGAAAAACAGTGATTGGAATACAGATGCAAGCCATACTGTCTCAGGGGCTAGAGAGATGGTTCAGTGGGTAATGGCTTTGCCAGGCAAACCTGCGGACTTGAGTTGACAGCCAACAGCCACACAAAACCAAACTCAGAAGCACACACATCTGATTTCCCAGAGCTCTTACAGGAAGATGGGAGGAGGAGACAGGAAAATCTCTGGAAGATCCTGATCCAGCTAACCCAGCACATGAACATGGAAAATAACAAGAGACTGCATCAAATCATGCTGAAGTCAAGGTTGACACCTAAGATTGTCTCAGGCCTCCACTCAGGCCCCATGGCATGGGCACACATGATTTCACAAACACAATTTTCCAATGTGTGGTGTTGGAATGAAGGAAACTAATAAGATTATAAGTAATTTAGAGATGTTATTTATAGTTTTATAAAGAAATGTATAAATAAAACAGTATGGGGAAACCCAAAAGTCACATGAGGTTCTAAGGCTGTAATATCATAGTTGGCGCTTGCAAACAGTTGTATATTTATTTTAACAAGAGAAGCAATGTGGTTGGAAGGAGCTGTATGAAATTGGTGGAAGGCAAAGTTTACAAGGAAAGAAGACTCCGTGAGGAAAACCCAAGTGCGGTAAGCACAGGCTGCAGCTTTCTTCCAGGCGTTTCCTGTGAAGGTTACAGCTTTGATTTAAATAAGTTCTCATCTCTGGGGCATGAAGATGCTAGGATGCTCAAGACAATTACCCCGCCCCAAGCTGCCATGCACAGTCCCTCCAGTGTGATTGACCAGGGTTGTTCCTGTGTGTGCTGTGACACCACACAGCTTGCCCAAGGGGTCAAGACAAATGTAAAGAGTTTAGGGTAGACACTGGATAGGTAAGGTAAGGAGACAAGACAGTGGTAGGTACCACACTCACTAGACTTGATTTTATTCAGAATGTAACATTGTGGTTGAGGCAGAGAGGGAAGGGTGATTTTGCAGGGTTGTAAAATTATCACCATACAGTGTGTGGACTGGTTTAGAGTGAAAACAGATGGAATCAGGCAAGTAAGTTAAGATGTGATGAAGTTAGGGCAAGTGGAAGTATTAAGACCCCAAAATGCTGTGCAACAGAAAAAGAAAGGGGAAACTTGTGTGGGTCACTTTGGTCCACTAACATCAGATTGCCTGTGGGACACGAGGACACATTGTCACTTTGTAGGAAACAAACATTGCAAAGACTGCACTTTGGTAAAAATCAGTAACGTACATCTACACCACCACTATAAAAACAAAAATATGAGCAACTGGAAAATTCACCCTACTTGTGAAGACAGGCAGCAGGGAGGAGGGGAGCTGGTGACTGACCTCCCCTGCAACTACCCAGGCCCAGAACCAGGGTTATAAGTTGCCCCACCACCAACATCCAACCTATGTATGATCTGCTGTAAGACGTGAAGGGGCGGGTCATGCAGACCCAAAGCTGCAGGATCTCCACAAACAGGCCAACAGCAGGATATCTAAGAGGAGTCCCAGTGATGGCCCAGCATCGATAGTATAGCAGAAACCAGAGGCCTCAAACCAGACCAATGACTCTCTGCAGTGAACACTTGCAAGTAAAGATATATGGACAAACAAATTTACTACATGGCTCACTGTGTCACACTACAGCTTCTATGATGAGATTTTTCCTTTACTTTTGTCTTTCTTTTTTTTCTCTTAAATTTTATTTTGTGGGGGAGGTTACAAGGGCAGAGGGCCGTTATGAAGGGATGAGGAAATTAACGGGAGCAAGATGCACGATATGAAAGGCACAAAGAGTAAATAAAAAGAAAGTTAAAAGATAAATAAATTGTGGGTAATAATTATCACAAAGGTAGATGACATATTATGAAAGGTTACTTGCTTTGTATAGAAGAATCTAGAATAATTTTATAAATTTTGGTTTAGCCTCAAACCATCAAGTATGAAAAATATCCTGTTAAGAAAATAAAAAAAAATCAGGCTATCTTTGGGAGAAATTTTTCCAAACCATATTCCAACCAAGGCCTAGCATCAGGTATGCAAAGAACTCCAGAGGTAGAATAAGAACTATCCAGTTAGAAATGAGGGAAAATAATGCCTAGACTGAAAAGATATTCGGATTATAACTAATATGGAGAAGTGTTTAAATAAAATAAGGAAATGCAGATTAAAACTACAGGGAAATATCATTACATACTTATTAAAGTGGCTAAAATTAAAAAAATCAGTCACAATATCAAATGAAGGCAGGGATACTGAGAAATTAGATAATCTACATTTTGCTGGTAGGAAACTCTGGAGAAGAGATGGCAGTTTCTTCAAAACTAAATATGCAATCACCATATAACCAAGTAATTGGATCCCCCAAGAAGTTATCTCAGATAAATAACAACATGGATAGCTTAACTATCATTTATAATGTTTCATAACAACCCAAACACGACATCTATCCAGGTGTCTTTCAACATGCTGTAGTTACACAAAAATGAACCACTGGTATACAACAATGTGCATGTTTATCTGCACGGCTCCATTAGTGGCAAGTCCTCTGCCACTTACAAATGGTATGATTCTATTTATATCCTATCCAAAGAACAAAAAGACTGTAAAAGCAGAGAACAAGCAAAAGGCTTCTAGAAATAGTTGCCAGCATAGATTGGGAAGGGAGAAATAAAGTAGATGTCTCCTCTATGTTAAAATAAGGGTGATACTAGGGATCTGAAAAGGACTAGAATAATCCATAAATTGAAAGCCATGGTGGGCATATGAACATATATATATGTGATAAAATTCCACAGAAGTCAATACACAAATCAGGTGTGCTGTGCATGCTGCAATCCCGGCACTGCAGCTATTGAAGCAGGAAAGCCACCATGGTTCAAGGCCATCTTGAGCTACGTGGTGAGTCTTAAGTCAGCCTGAGCTACACAGCAAGACCTGTCTGTAAAAGCATAACCAATATTCAGATGCCCCATAGTAAAAATTAAACTGGGAAATTTGAATCAGACAGTCAACCGATATCTAGGGCTACACTGGGGTACAATGATAATGCATTACATTTTTTAAAGATGCTATTTTTGTAATCAAAAAACGAGGTGAAAGGTACCAAAGATATCTTATAACACAAAATTTAAAAACTTAATATTTGAAAATTACATAGGATACACAAAAAACTTAACACCATGCCTAGCCTTGAAAAACGATATATGTTTATGTTCTCATCTGCATCTTCAATTTGACTAAGAACACAAGAAAAAAATCTTAATTGGTGCAACATACTTAACCTCTAAAAATCACATTAATGCTTTGAGATAGGAGAAATTAGAACTGTCTCCCACGGAATATGGAAATGCCAATCACTATGAATGCTAAACTAATAGAAACCACAATTCGCATTAGTTCTAAATATCATGCTAGGATGGAGAAATTTTATTCTGGTATAAAAAGTAGACTTAATGTTTGTTTAAGCTGCCCCTAAACTGAAAAGTTACCTTGAAACTTTTACAGTAGTCTCTGCTTGGTCTTATTAGAAGACAGAGATCAGGGGTCTCTTACTGCAAACTGTACAAAATACATTTACAATCCTGACCAGCGCCTGTCTTTCAAGGAATCCAGAGAGCAGACATGGGCAGGGTCAGAACCTGAAGCCTTGAACGTCACTTCCCACCCTGATATCTGTGAGGTTCTGTGTAACAAAATCAAAACCCTGGCAACACTAGAGCTATACTGACAGTTTTAAAAGGAAGAGAAGCATGCATAAGGTGAGAAATAAAACTTTGGTTAAAAATCATTTATCTTTTAATGTGATGGTTGGTGATTTTCTAAGTCTTACAATTCAATACAGACTCACATACACCAGTTATGTGCTCCTAGTGCTGAACCAGACTCACGTACACCAGTTATGTGCTCCTAGTGCTGAACCAGACTCACATACACCAGTTATGTGCTCCTAGTACTGAACCAGACTCACATACACCACTTATGTGCTCCTAGTGCTGAACCAGATTGATTCAAATGGTCACCTGGAAAGCACACAGGTAATGAAAGAACAAATAAAGACCAGCTATTCTGACCATAAAGGGGTTGTGGTCATCAATTACTGAGTGACCATGAAACTATTCATAGTCTTGTAATGAAAGAAGCAATATAGGCAAAATCACCAATATCATCAGCTTTGAAGCCCACAGTATCACATCGGACTGCCCAATGGGCAAATTTACTGTACGTCTAAGACATCTGATGGGATTCTTGGGGTTTTTATGTCATGTTTCAACACCCAGCCCTGCAAATTCATATCCTAATAATCCACCACAGTGAACTAAGTGGAAATCTTCCCCTTTTCAACAAGGGGATATTAGAAGCTTTTAATATTTCTCACCCAAGTATATATATTACTGAATCCCAGAGCTAATAAAGATGCTTTTAATGCTTCCAACTAATATTTTCAATACTCAGTAAAATAATCAATTTGTCCGATTTTAAGCAGCATGACTCCAGAAATGATGTATTTGGCATGGAATCTGATTTAAAATGCATTCCTTTCTCGAGAGATTGAACCATCGTAATGAGAATTTATAATTTGTAGTATATTACAGAAGGAAATGAATTGAACTTCTCTATCAAAATTTTTCATGGATCAAAATCTTTCTTTTCTCTAACACACAGAAACCGGCAGACAAATGCAATTACATTAGATAGGCTGTCATCCAGAACAACTGAAGAATGCTATTTATCTGATCCTAGCAATTTAAGCTTAGCCTACTACCATAGCTGAGTACAAATACCAGGCCATGACCATCACATTAGCACTGCAAGGTTATCCCAAATGTCATTGCTGGAAATCAATATAGCTTTATTGGGTCCAGGCTATTTCATTTGGACACAATTGTCAAAAATCAATCCATGTCTAATTTAATTTGTAACTTGATTTGTACCTACAATGCTTTTCTAGATAAGACAACTGATCAAGAAGCTCCTTGGAGGAAGATGAAGCTTTCACACAAATATCATTATTACTTTTCACAGACACTAACACCAAGTACTTCCAAAATACATAAATTATTCATTAAAAGTAATAAAGGAGAGGGCCATTTTATGAAAAGTGGCTCCAATAAATATATTGCTTATGACAACTTTGTGACATTTAAAAATTCCTCAACTTATGAGAACATGCAGGTTATAAATTTAAACTAGAAGATTTTGCCTTGCGCATGGGGCTGAGTTTATGTAGAGACAGGTGCTGTTCACAAAATGTCATGATAGCTGAACTTTGAAATTGTCTCTAATGTAAATGAAGCCAATTGCTTTCTTTTTAAAGACAAATCCAGCCCATTTCACCTCCAAAGACTGTTAGTGTGCTGTCATAGCAAGCCAGACTGCTTTAAAACAAACTTCCTGGAATCAAGATCTTCATGTATTGAGTCCTAAACTATAAAAGCCAATGTTCCTCCTGAGTTTTAAATCAGAAGCTTTGGAACTTGCAGAATTTTTAAAACTGGAATTCTAATATTTTGCTCACAAAATTAAAGATATACCGGAGAGTTATCTGAAGGCGTAAGTCACAAACAATCCCACACCAGTTGGGATCCAAAGGGGTATTTATTTTAAGGGTAAAACTTACAAAACACCAACAGTCAGGAAAAGGAGCCTAGTCGCCAGAAGCGGAGACGGAAGCCAGAGAGAGAGAGCGGAGGGCAGTTGCTTCTTTTTTA
>LOJH01033067.1:6173-16382 GCA_001685095.1 Ellobius talpinus | reverse complement strand
AGAGAGAGAGAGAGAGAGAGAGAGAGAGAGAGAGAGAGAGAGAGAGAAGGAATATGAATATGTTGGGCTCAGGGCATGTCACCGGCTTGATCTAAAGCCCAGAAGCTGGTGGAGAGACTCATGGGAGTGGGATGCAGGCTCTGGAGCTTTGGGCAGCACCAACATCAGTGGCATCTTTCCATTTCTGCAGGGGGTGGAGGAAAGCGCAAAGGGAAAAGCAAGAAGTGGAAGGAAATCCTGAAGTTTCCTCACATCAGCCAGTGTGACGACCTCCGAAGAACCATAGGTAAGAAACACTTTAGCTGCCAAAGTCTCTGTACAACCAGGCCAGTGCAACTCAGCTAAGCAGATACAGGAATTCTGGCTCCATCTGCCATCTTTGGCTAATGGGCCAAAAATACAACTAGTATTTGTTCACTATTTGGTGTGTGCCAGGATGAACTGTTACTTCCCTGGTATCTTTGAGGCAGGTGTTGTTATTTTATTCCAGAAGGGAAAACTGAAGCACAATGACTCTTTAAATGGCCCACAGTATTCCAGACCAAGGGAGAGCAAAGAAGATGGGCCATGGCTAGCTGGAGTCCCCAGGCAGAACTCCCTGATTTTCCTAGATCCCATGCATCCTGCTCTTGGGAGGCCACTCCGTTTTAGGCTTACGATCCCTCTCACTTGAGAGGCTGGTCTTCATGATGGAACCAGCAGCCTATTGACTCAGCCTAGTTGTCTTTAGTCCTAACATGGGCTTAGCTCCTATAGGGACTAGCAAACATACTAAATGGGTCTGCTGAACACAGTATATCTCTGCCATTCAGATGAAAGAAGTCTGTATATTTTGCTTTACTGAGTTCATGTACTTCTTAAGAGTATAAAAACATGCAGATATGATTTGCAGGGATTTCTGGTTCCAAACAGGAAAGAGTAGATGCAGTGTTCGCTGTTCCTTTCTACCAAGGAAAACTCCAGGAAACATAGATGATTCTGGAAGGTAGACCGAAGGCAGATGGGTGAGGACATCGAGATGTGAGGAATAAAAGGTTTTTCTTTTTGTTTCTGTTATGTTCCTGACAAAGTCTTGTGGGAAACAAAGCCTGACATGCTAGTGCATGTGGACAAAAGCGCCCTTCTTCATGAGAAAAAGAGCTAACCTGTTCCTTCTTGAAAGGAGCAGATAGGGCTGGATAGTTGGCTCAGTGGTTAAGAACACTGGCTGCTCTTCCAGAGTACCCAGATTTGATTCCCAGAAACCATATGGTAGCTCACAACCATCTGTAACTCTAGTTCCAAAAAATCCAATGCCTTTTGTTGGGTGCCTTAGATACCAGGCATGCACATTGTACACATATATGCAGACAAAATATCCATCACCTAAAATAAAGTATTTAAAAAGTAAATGTTTAGAAAGGAGCACACAGTGCAACTTGTATACTGTGCACACAGTACAGACCTGCTTCTTTGGCTATACCTGCATTGACAAACTCACTAGACTTTGTTTTTGTATAGCCTCTGTAGTGATCTATAATCAGTGTAGATCACTATTACAGATAACATGGATTGAGTGGCTTGAACTATAGACAGAAATTTCTGTCCTGCCTGGTCCTGCAGCCTTTCAGTCCCAAAGAAACACACAGAGGCTTATGTTAATTATAAACTAGTTGGCCTCTTAGCTGAGGCTTATTATTAAGTAGCTCTTCCAACTTAAATTAACTAATAATTTTTAATCTATGGTTAGCCATGTAACTTGGTACCTTTTCTTACTAAGACATTTTCATCTTGCTTCCTCTGTGTCTGGCTGGTGACTGTGTCTCTGCCCTTCCTCTTAGAATTCTCCTAGTCTGGTCACCTTGCCTATACTTCCTGCCTGGCTACTGGCCAATCAGCGTTTTATTAAACTAATACGAGTGACAAATCTTTACAGTGTACAAGCACATTATCCCACAGCATTGAACAATAGATGTTCACTTTTGTTTCATTCTAGATGTCCAAGATGAAGGACCATTTCTGCTTTGTAGATGGTTTCCTTGTGTCCTTCACAATAGAAGGAAGCACACTTTCTCATTCCTTTTCCTGCTAGGGCTCTGTTCCCATTGATATGGCTCCTCTCTTAATCCATTGTGCTGGATATTAGAGTTCACCAAGTGTATTTTGGTAAGGATGCAGACATTCAGTTCATTTGTAACCTGATCCTAGATCCCAAGTCAGCATCTTTTTCGTTTCTACTTCTGTTCTCTGAGGGACATGTAGCTTCTCTTTTGAAGGGGAGCTAATTGTCCCTACCTAGACTCCAGCTATATCCAGGTATTTCATACAAGTTTAGGGGCGTAGATGCCTTCATTGCACCCTTCTCTCCTAGGGGGCTTCTTGCTTATCCTTCAACTCCTTGCTCCCCTATTCTGTTCACTTCTGGTTTTGAGGTCTGGGAGCACAAGATTATGCTGTCAGAGTTTCCTGGACCATGGACCCTTACCCAACAGCTCCCCCCTGTTTAAGTCCATCTTCAGGTCTCTTGGTGGGGTCTCTACCCACAGGTATGAGAACCAGGCCTGCTATGTGAGAATGATGTTTCAGTTCTCTGAGAGGGTGTTGAAAAGTCTCTGTGTGTTGATGTAGTGTGGAAGAAGCTGGAAAAAACAGGAAGGCCGATGTAAGCTGAGGGACTGCCACACATGGGCCTGGGCCAGGGGTTGGGCCTTCTTGCCTCTTTATAGTCTGTTGCTGTGGTGCTTGCCCAGCCACTGCTGGGGTCCTACTGGAAGGCTTTCTTACATAAAAAATCCCATTTCTTTTCTAGACCAATATACAAACCAAACAGTGGCAAACACCAAGTTTGTTTTTCTTGTGGACACATGAGCTCATTTTCTGAAGCTCCCTGGGAAGATGTCCCAAGGCAGGCTCTGAAAAGGGCCCACTGGGCAGTGTGGGGCGGTGCAGTAGAAAGGCTGTGCATCAGAGAGGAGCCAAGTTCACAAAGACCCCGAGATTCTGCTTAGAATCATCTAGAACAGCGGTCACTGAAAGCCAAGACTCCCTTGCCTTCAGCCTTGCCTTGGGCAGCCACAGATCCTCTCTACCCAGACCCCTAGATGACTTAAGAAAATGACAGCTACTACTCTGTTGCACCCACACCCACATTCACTTTTCTACCCTGCTTAGAATGAACCTCTAACTCTGACCTGTGGGTCGTAGGTCCTAGGTGACGAAAAGCTTTGGCTGGGGTGAAGTCTAAGGATCCCTTTTCAGAATAATACTTTTTACATATGCAAAATGGAACATACAGAGTTACCAAGGAAATCAATTCTTTCAAATAGTTATTAAATACATTTAAAATATAAAATATAGAAATGTATGTGCTTTTTGTTAATACTCGAAACAATGAGGTCTAACAGCTGGTTAGTAGCTATTGTGATTTTACATCTATGATGAGTATAAATGGTATTTCTGGATATCTGCAGCAACTCAGATATGCTTGACTATGCAGTTTCTGTTGGTAACAAGTCCCAGGCACTGCTAATATTGCCGTGGGTATTGTCTACCTTTGTAATCAAAGGAAGTGTGAATTTTTAGGTAGACCTTGGTGAAAGGCTGCATGATATATTCCTCCATGGGAGGCCACAAACCCTTGGCAGCACTGTCTCTGCCTTGCCTTCTACAGTCAGCCTCAGTGTCCTTGGGTCGTTGGCTCCTTCATCCACAGATGCTCTGGACACTTTGTTGTCTTGTGAATTCCTTAAGCTTGTTTTTAGCTCTGAGGTCTTTGCCCTTGCTATTCCCTTTACCTAGGATGTTATTTCCCACACTTTGTTTTGCCGGAGTACTTTAAGGTCCCAGAAGAAATGTTACTTCCAAAAAGAAGCCATCTAAAGAAGAGCCTGCTATACTTGCATTTTTTTATATAGAACTATTTATTAAATGGTTTGTGCTCATAAAGCCATTTGAAGATGGCTCATAAAGCCATCTTCATTTGTTCATTCATTTGTATGTTTTCTGTCTTTTTCAGTGGATCAACTGTTCTGTGTTAGAAGTGGCTGTGTTTTACCTAGTTCACTCCCTAAGTACTGCCTGGCACATACTAGGGCTTATTAAATATTGGCTGGATGAAGAATGACCCAAAATATTTATATTAGGGCTCTTTTTGAAAAAGTTTATGACATGTATTTGCTGTGACTAAATTTAACCTCAGCTAATGTTTTTGACTTAAAGTAATGAAAGTTTTTAGACTTAGGGGTTTAAACTTGAAAGTATCTATTTAATACTTTTCTCTACTCCTATCCTCAAAGATAAGAAATACCAGGATGGTCATAAGACCTAAGCCACGATCTTTTTTGCACAGTTTTAATGCAGGAAAGGAGGTCTGGGATAAAATCAGGTTTATTTAATACAGTGCACTCACAATACAGAAACGAATCAGTAATGCCAATGCTGGTTCAGCTGTCGCCGCCTCTTGCTTCCAAGGGAGATGGGAAAGATCTGGAGAAGGTCACCAAGCCATGGCTTCAGTGAGCCCTCCACAGTCCAAGAGAGTGTGTGATCCTTACCCCCACCCCCTGGGTTTTGTTGGACCACATATCTCCAGAGAAGACAATGCCTGTTGGGCTAAGTCTTACCAAACAATTGTCCATTGGACCAGATTCCCACAACACTGTTTAGGATGGTAAGCCTGGGTTCCTGTCTCAGTCCTTGGCCTTGTAAAGCTACAACTTGGGTGCTTAGTACAGTAATGTTAGTTTTATAGAGAATTCCTAACTCAAGGAATTTGGAATATGTTGTCTGAAACCTCCTTTCCAGTTTATAAGTGAGTGGGTAGGCTTTCAGAGCTAAATGATCCTCCCAAGACAGTGTAATTCTTTGGCTTTGAACTACAGCTTTCCACTCCCTAGCACCATCTAACTGCAAACATTTGGGCCTTATGCTCCAACCAGTACCTAACCATGGAGACTCATTATGCACTCCATGGAACAGATGTTTCGTCTTTTTCTTCTTTATTGTGTCTTGTATATTGTGCATTGTACACTTAATCTACTTAGTCAGTGATGTTTGCATTTGCTCTGTGCCACCCACCAGGGATGCAAATCAGATTCTTGCTCCCTGGAGCTTAATCATGGCTAAGCATAAGACAGTGACTAACACAGATGTGATACCTGACTGAGAACATTCCGTGATGGTGAGGGACCAGTTGTTGAGCTGGAGAAGAGTGGCAAACATTTCTACCCTTTATGCGAGGTTTTCAAGGATCTGAACCCCACTTCCTCTCCATTTGAATCTCCACTGTGGCACAGTGAAGTGGATGGAGAGGACAGATGGATGAAAGGATGGATGGGTTGGTGAACAGATAAAGTGACTGTCTGGATCTTACTCTCTTGGCCTAGACATCAGAACAGTGATTGGCAGTAATGGTATTAAGACAGGAATTCCTTCCACCTTGTATCTGCTTTTCCTGTTAGCCCCAGACTTGAGCTAAGTGATTACAGACACAGATGAATGAGATAGGAGGATGGGGCCCAATTATAACTTTATTAGTTAATAGACTAATTATTCATGTTAGTTTGTTAGAGGACCCAAATCAAAGAAGTTCTCAGAATGTCCAAAGATTGAAAGACTGAAAACATCAACATAAAGGTAAAAGATTGTTGAGGGCTGCAGATATTTCCTAGTGATATAAATGGTTCTGTTGGGAAAAAGTGTATGGTTGATTATTTATTTAGCTCAGGATCATTGCACACTTTATTCCTTTATTTTAAAAAAAGGTAGAAAGGGGCTTGAGTGAAAGAGTTGATTATTTAACATTTGTCAATATTTCTGTATCCAAAAGCTCTATGATAAATTAGAGCTCTTTCCACTCCTCTGTAGGAGTCACAGTTGTGAGGAAGGAGGCTGTTGGAAGAGAATGGCTGCTGTGCTTAGTGTGTTACCATTTGCTCCAAGGCTGGGGAAAATAGAGTAGCCCTGTGGAGAGAGCCTTATACCAAAGTGTTAATTTTTCCAAGGAACAGTTAACAGGATGTCACAGCCTGGTGACATCCCCAGAGGAAAAGATAGGTTCCCATCAGGAAAGCACCCAAACCATATTAATTTGAATTAGCCTGTTCATTGGTTATTAATTCAATATCAGTCAGCAGATATGTGAGCTCTGAGTTACCATGCTAGGTCCTTGGCCACCTGGCAAAGTGATGTTGCTAGGAGGGATGGTCTCATCATTGCTGACAAGCTCAAAGAGTTGCTCTGCTGCTTCAAGTCGGGGGTATGGAACAAGTTGCTGATTTCTTTAAGTTGTAGCTTCTTTGTGTGGAGGGAGACATTTCTGTCAAATTGGTAGAGCTATTACGTAGGCAACAGACTATCCCATATCTATTATTGTCGTTTTCATCATCATGATGGTGCTGATTTAAGGACCTTTTGAGAAGACTTCTGAATTTCTCAGAGCAGTTGCACTGTGTAAGTGATGAATGGGGCCATCACTTTCTGACACCGGTGGGTGAGTGAGTAGGTTCAGTGTCTCAAAGGTTGGAATTATCTGAGCCATCTTCTTCCTAAAACACTTGCCCTCATCCATAAATTTCCCATGTACCTGCCTGCTTTCAATTGCACAACATACCCCAGAAGACTCAGGGTTACCCAGACTCCACATCTGGCTAGGAGGTTTCCTAAAGAGAACATACATATCTCAGAAGCCTGAGCGCTGGCTACCCCTGAGGCAGGCGCTTGGGGCCTCAATTTTATTTGTAAGATAATTTTGTAGAGGAGACATGTAGTTGGTATCACAAATACAATAAGTATGGCCAGACTTGATAACACATAATTACAATCCCAGAACTCAGGCAGTAGAAACTGGAGAGGATTACCACAAGTATGAGGTCAGCCTGGGCTAAGTACTGAGACTGTTAAAACAAAACAAAATAACTTGATGCTGGAGAGATGACTCAGGGATTTAGAGCACTCTCTTGCAGAGAGACTAGGGTTCAATTACCAGCACCCATATGGCATCTCACAACTGGCTGTAACTCCAGATCAAGGGGATTTGGTAACTTCTGACTTCCTCGAGTTGTGCATGTGGTACACAGACATACATGCAGACAAAACATCCATACCCACAAATAAGTTAATTAAAATATTTTTAAAGAGAAAAAAACAAGCGAACAGAAAAACAAGCAAACAAAAGTACCCTCAAAACTCCAAATCACTCAGTGAATGAAGACTAGATTCCATAGTTGCTGTAGAGAATTATTGCTTTTCTCTTTGGCAACTTTGTGCTCCTAGAAGGGTTTGTAGGCCAGAGGGGACAATCACATGAGTCTTTCTTGTCCTTGTGGCCCAGTGCCTTTCAGACTGGTAGTGACCTCTTGATTTCATTACCAGGGTAATCAAGTGTCTGTGCACGTCACTGCTGACCTTGGGGTGATAAGGCTACATCACATCTGCCATTCTGCCACTTAACCATGCTCTGATAAAGCAAAGCATCTGCTTGTCTTTGGAGGGCAAGATAATTTTAGATGTGGTAGGTCAGGTGACTGTGTGCAGCTGGCACATTGTGAGGGTGAAGGTAGATCAGTTCCAGGTTCCGGGTCTTTATTACCTTCATGACAGGCTTGACGCTCTTGAAGGAACCGCCTGGGCTCAGCATTCATGAGATGATTTGTACTCTTGGTCAGTGCGTTTCTGTTGTAATTTAGAAAAAAAAGTGGCGTATGAGAGAGAGAGATGCATGTGACAGAGCTCCAGAGGAGGGATTTTTTTATTGGGGGAATGTGAATGGGAAAAGGGGGGAGGGGAGAGTAGAGACTGGCCTCTGGGGACAGGAGTGGCAGAAAAGAAAAGAGGAGAGGGAGACAGAGACAGAGAGAAAGAGGGAGAGATGGGAGGTGGGCAGGACTATTTTAAAGGGGAACGTAGTGAATGTGTACAGGAGGTGCTCTTAGTGGCTACAGCTGAGAAAGTATACCCCAATGTCAGGCCAGTACAGATGCCTGAATACTAACAGTTTCTGCTTTTGCAATTTTTGGGATGGGGTGCTGGCAGGGATTTCTAGATAATCTGGACTTGGGATTTTCAGGGGCTACTCTGCAGGAAATGTGTGGGTATTGCCTACCTTACCAGGCCTTTGTTACTTTCTATATTTGGGTTTCTGTGTAAAACTTTATTTTGGGGCTAAAATGTAAACTCCACCGTCTTACATTTTCTAAAAAGGTTTACTGAATCTCAGAAATTCAAGTGACTTGCTAAGGCAACTCTGAGGGAAATTTCCCACACTGTAACAGTTTGCCAGAAACTGTTACAAAGCACCACACACTGCCTAGCTTAAAAGACAGCATTTATCACCTTGAAGTTTCGAAGGCTAAAACAAAACAAAAGAAGCTTGGACTCTGGAGGATCAAACTCATGCTTACAAGATAAGCATTCTACTCCAAACCCCTAGCCTTTGTTTCTTTTTTTTCTTATGTGATATAAAACTATTTTCCCTGTCGTTAAAACCCTTCACCATTTGTTGTAATTATTAGGTATCAATGGGAACATAATAATGAACAAAGTACAGTGTCCATGTTCTCACAGTGGCTCTTCTGTGGGTGGGGGCTACATCAGTGGAGTACTGGGAACTTGCCTATGACCCACAACCCAACATTAGCAAGATGTCCTTCCTTTCCCTCCCTATCACATATCTTGCATGTGTATTTGTCAAGTTTTCTTAAACACAAGTCCTTGGTCATAAATGGTGTGTGTGTGTGTGTGTGTATGTGTGTGTGTGTGTGTGTAGGTTAGGACATCTTGAGGAGTGGGGTCTCTTCCATTTTTGGGTTCCAAGGATTAGACTCAGGTCATCAGGCTTGGTGATAGAGTACCCTTATTGGCTGAACTATCTTGATGGCCCTTCCCTACCCCCACCCCTAGTTTTGGCATTACAGTGTTCAGATGAAGTCTTTGCATTTCACTGAGCATTTCAGTCTTCCGACTGATGTTGAAAAGCCACAGTGATTTTATTTTCCCTTGCAGCGCATAGCATTCAGCCAAGGCCTTGTGGATAATAGGCAAGTACTGTACCATTGAGCTTCATCTCTAGCCCCCAGTGTTGTCTTTTTGAAGACTAAAATGCATTAAACTACATCAGAGCACTCTGTGAAACATTCTCTCTGCTGCCTTCAGCTCCTCTGAAATGTTCTGTGTTCACCTTCACACTTGTATCTGCAGACACTGTTAACCTGACCCATGAAACGGTATAGCAGGCAGATGACATGTGATTAGCCTCTATCCCTCCCATTCCCATTCCTATCCCTGCAGTTAGCAGGTAAGAGAAGGCCTTCTGTTTGCTTTAGGGCTCAGCACTGAAAATAGGAAAAAACAAGCTGGTTTAAGTATCAGCAGGGACCTCAGACCACAGCCAGGGCCATCCAACCTGCAGTGGCCTGAGAATGTCAGCATCCTGTCCTGTAAAGTGATGTTATGTTGGACCAGCACTTTTAATGGTCTCTACCTAGATTCTATTTATGGAATTTATTCCCAGGGCTGCATGTATGGCAGTACCTTTGCAGCAAAATCCAGCAAAGAACTGCTACTGCCTCCCTTAGTGTCTGCCTCAGCAAATTAAGCACCTCTTATTCTGAACACCCTAAACTTGCATCCAGGAGGAAGGGGACAAGAAAAAGGGTGAGCAGACAGCTATTTGGAGCATGCAGGAACTTGTGAAATTAAAATGAAATTAAAAATGAAATACAACCACCACCAGATGATCCCCTAAAGAGTTGTAGAGTGCATTGGGTGCCTACTGGCTGCTAGCTGCAACCCTCATTAGACAGACACAGAGAGGAAATCTATAATCCAGAGAGCTCAGGTTTTAAATTTTTTTGTTGTTTCTTAGTTGTGCTGTTATTGGTGGAGACTGCTTGTTTGTTCCTGGCTTCTCAGACCTAAAATAATCACTCAAAAACTATATTATTTGCAATACTGTTTGGCCAATAGCTTAAGAGTATTTCTGGCTAACTCTTATATCTTAAATTAACTCATTTCTATTAATCTGTGCATCACGATGAGGTTGTGGCCTACCGGCAAAGTTCTAACAGGCTCTCACGGGCATCTTTCTCTTTGGGTGGCTCCATGGCTTCTCTCTGACTCTGCCTACTTTCTCCCGGCATTCAGCTTAGTTTTCCTACCTATCTCTATTCTGCCCTATCGCAGGCCAAAGCAGCTTCTTTATTCATTAACCAATAAAAGCAACACATACACAGA
>LOJH01033066.1:3730-14660 GCA_001685095.1 Ellobius talpinus | reverse complement strand
CTTTTTCTTCCTAGGCATCTTTTCTATTTTTCATTTCTTGGGGCTCTGGGTTTTTTTTAGCTTTTAGATAAAGTGTTCTTTGCAGCTCTGGCTGCTCTTGAACTCCCTATGTAGCTAAGGATACTCTTGAACTTTTGATCCTCCTACCTCCTCCTCCTGAGTGCTGGGATTGCAAGCATGTGTCCTCATACATAGCTAATTTCTCACAGTTCCTAGAACAATATTTATTGCGCCGCTCGCAGTGAGTTCTGTGCTGTCTAAGCATTATGCAAATTAATTCTCAGAACCCTATGCAGTAAGCCTCATTACTTTATCTTTCTTACCAATTGAGACAGCGAGCTTGGGAGAGTTAAATGACTTGTTCAAGGTTGCTGGTAGGAAAGAAGGTAGACAGATCCAAGCTAGGGCCCTGCAGCATCCGAGTGCTTGAGCTTCTTCAGTCACTGCAGAAGCGCCCATCTGAGCCACCTATGCATGCATTCCCACCTCAGCTCAGGATGGCCACAGCCATGCAGAAAGAGCCTGGCCTCATTGACACTATAGAGCTAGTTTCCCAAGCTCCCTAAGCCTTATTCCCATGCTTCTATCTCTTGCCTCCACCCCTTAACAATAGCCTTGGTAACATTCTTTTGTTGCAGATCCTTACAACTGGTCCTTTCCAATCTTACCACTGGCCAATCAATCACATATCTACTAAATGCTGCACGAGATAAAAATGAAACATATGCCCTGGGTCTCCTGTGAGTTCAAGGGAAGATAACATCAACATACACGAAGTAATTGTATCTGCTTTAAATAATATTAGCTTTGCAATGTGTCCTAAGAAAGATGAGAAAAGAGTGTGTGGACAGCTGTAATTTCCTTCCTTGTGTCCATGTGGTCATGTGGTGAGTGTGTATGCATGTCTCTCTCTGTGTGTGTGTGTGTGTGTGTGTGTGTGTGTGGTGTGCAGGTATTCCTGTGAATGTACATGTGTGTTTTGTGTGGAGGTCAGAGGTTGATGTGTAGTGTCATCCTCAGCACTCACTCTCCATCTTTTTTTTTGAGACATGGTCTCTCACTGAACTGGGCACTCCGATTAGGCTAGACTAACTGATCACTGAGCTTCAGAGAATTGCTTCTCTCTTCCCCAGCTCCYCCAGTCAGCCAGAACTAGGGCTACRGATGCACGCAGGCTTTTTATATTTGGGTGCARGAGATCCACAACAGGCTCTTGTGACCCATGGCAAGCAGTTTACTGACTGCCCTGGACAGTGTTGGGTTTTTTTTTTCCTTCTTTCTCTATACCTTTAAAAAAATTGCCATCTATCCCTGTGAGCACGCAATGCCCATGTGTGTGCACTGCCACCCAAGTGCCAGACTGTGGTCAGGAGCACTGAGAACCCTGGGCCTCGAACTTAGCCTTCCGTCTGTCTCCAGGTAGACAGCGAGACTCTGGTGCCGGCTATCTCGTGCGGCAAGGTGGAGGATGATGGATGTAGCACATAGCAACACATCCAAATCCTAGCTCCAGCCTAAATGAATTACATATAAATCTTCCTGGATCTCCCCAGCCTTTCATTTTCATCTCAGAAGATTAGATTAGCATGACAGGACCTGTCCATTATGAAGTCAGGCTCCTGCTTAAAAGGGCTTCTTCCCTTCGAACGGGTGCAAATCGGTTTTGTTAAGATTTCGTTTCAGTATTCCTTTGGAGAAGCCGAGGGGGGTGAGAGACCATGTCTAGTTTCTTTTTGTCCTTCTAGGGGAACGATTTCTAGTCTCCTCTTCTCCTTCCATGTATTTGATTCCCTTATCCTGCCCTTTTTCCTTGGACATACAATAGCTTTTAATTAGACACATTGGCCAGCAGACCAATCAATTATTTAAGTGCTGCACAGAGATGACTTAAGTTGCAAATTTATATCTAAGCAGCTCGCAAAAGCAGCCAGATGCCAAGTTCTTCCTCACTCAATTCATTACTGACTGTGTTTCATCCACGTGACAATAGATAGATGGGGTCATGAATGCTATCAGTTCTCAAAGCTGCCCGCCTGTTTATTAAAGAAATGCCATGGCTGTTTTTCTTGTTTTCTTACTGATTAAGCAAAGATTGATTTTAAAAGAACTGCTTTTATTCCTGGCTAAATAAAATTGGATGGATATGTGATGAAGTGAGGTGGGGTGGGGTCTGCCTGCAATCCCAGCACTTGGGTTTCTCAGGGAGAGGAGGCTCATGATCTGATGGTCAGTTTGGGCTCCATAGTGAATATTGGGCCATTCAAGGCTACACACCGAGACTCTCTCCAAAAACAATGCTGCATTTGCTACACTAATAATAATAACAACGATAAATGCAGTGGTGATCTAACTCCATTACTGACCTTTTTCATACTAACAGCACAGTCTGAACTAGAGACACTTCCAAGAATGAAAGAGATGGGGCATAATATTCTTGTCTACCTGTTGACATGTGTAATGATTTTTAACAGAGACATACAAAGTCATAGGTTAGGTTTGCAAGTTAAGCTTCAAAAGAAAGAAGAGAGATGTCTCTGGATCATAAGGAAATGACTCATTTTATACATATTTCTGTGTTCCACAGTGATGCAAAGATTATCAGAATTATCCAGACAAGAGTCCCCAAAATAGTTCCCACTAAAGGAATTTCACATGAACTGCTATAGCCACCATGGAAGCAAATACGAAGTTTTCCCCAGAGTTAAAATTAGAATCACCATACGACCCAGCTATGCCACCCCTGGGTATTTACCAGAAGGAGTCTACATTCAAATATGGCCAATATATCAATTTATATCCCTGTTTCTAATGCACCATTCACAGTAGTTATGAAATGGAATCAGTCTACATGTTCATCAACAGATGATGAACAAAGAAGAATATGTCACAGAGACACAACAGAATTGATTCGGGTGTAAAAAAATCACAACCTTCGCATGAATCATTGTGTTAAGTGAAATAAACCAAGCTCAGAAAGACAAACACCTTGTTTTATCTCATATGTGGAATCTAGGTTTGTGTGTGTGTGTATGTGATGCATGGATGCAGGTGAGTGTGTGCATGTCGCAGCCCATGTGTGGAGGTCAGAAGACAGCTTCCGGTCTTGTTGGAGACATCTTCTAGCTGGGCAGTGGAGGGTTAGTGATCCTTTGTCCCTGCCCCCCATCTCCCTGTAGGGGCACCCTGAGGTTGTAGATTCCTGAGCTACTGCCTCACACTTTTACATGGGTTCTGGGGATCTCAATGAGGTTGCCAGGCTCACAGGCCATAAAGGTAAAAAGGAGACCTATGGAGGGGGAGGAACGGATCTTAAGGGATGTGGAGGAGAGGCGAAAGAGTGATGGAATTCATATGGAATGAAAGCAGGAGGACAGACTCTTTGGGGAGAGTAGAGAAAGGGAATCAGCAAGAGAAGGCTTGGGATGAATAGAGGAGATCAAAGTGGAGGCAGAGATAGGAAAAAAAATATAACACATGTATGAAATGACAGACTCTGTTATTTTGAATGCCAATCTAAGATATTAATTGAAAATAGGAATAAAATTCCCACCAAGACATTGCACTGTATCAATAATCTAGCGTCACTAAGTTCTTAATGCTTTTAGTGGTCTTCTCTAACAAAGAAAGTGTCCATTTAGTCTTAATTCTGTCAACTTCTTAATCCTCCCCTACTCTAGGATAACTCCCAGATTCTCCTACCTGTTCCTTCATATGAAAGCAGTTTCCCTGCTCTGGTCACAGTGAGGCTCTTCAGACGTCACACTGGCCTTATTTACTACACATTCTGAGGAGCAGGGATTTGCACTTTATTCTAAAATCACAATAAGTTAGGCGCTCTTCCTTGGTACATTAAGCAACTAATCTACTCTATCTTGCCTAGTTTTCCTTCATGTAAGACACGAAAGGGAGAGAGGTCATGGAAAACCAAGGTCACAGCCCAAGAAGCAGGAGCTAGGGGATGCAGAGAAGAGTTGGGTTAGAAGGTGACCCGGAACACACAGGAGAAGCAGAGGGACCATAAAATATAGATCTTATGGCTGGGGCAATGACACTGTTGGATTAAAGCACTCACCACGTGAGTCTGAAAGCCCTCATTCAGATCCCCAGCCACAGAAAAGTGGAAGGCGCTAGTACAGGAGTCTATAACCTCAGTGTGCCCCTACAGGGAGATGGGGGGCAGGGACAAAGGATGGCTGGCGTCCACCACTCAGGAAGACTGGCTTAGGCGGCAGTGAAAAGACCACATCTCCAACAGAACACTGGAGGCAAGTGTCTACCCAGGTGACTTCCTCCTTGCTCAGACTTCAGCAGAGCGGAGCCACTGGGGTCAGTCTTGGCCCCAGGGAAGAAGCTCCCCTGACAGAGTTCCCTCAGAAACAAAAGGTCATTCACATAAGAACCTCCTTTTTCTACCCACAGCCCTTTCCTCATTCCCCATTCTGCTCTCATCCGCTGGCTGACTATGGTATTCATTCAAGTGTGGCTTTTTGTCATACGGGTCTAAAGACGGATGGCTCCTTCACTGTGTTCGTACTGGAGCAACACGCACAAACATTCAGGTTCTCAGGCATATCCCTGGAAGTGTAGGAGTCCACATCGGCCATGTCTCTTCATCTTCTCTCTTACCTGTGCAGCCATTGGTGTCTATTCAGTAAGTAACACCTGGTTAACTAGGACTGAAAGGCAAGGCAAGGGCAATGATATTTGATGTTAAAGTCAAATTATAGGTCCAAAGAGCAGCAGTTTACTTAAGGATAAAGACTGTTTGCTTTGACAAGTCTTTCAGACATTTCTAGGGTTAACCAGAAGTTGCTTGCTAGCCAGTCAAGGCCCCACTCCCACAGAAATAAATAAAGCAGACAGATAGCATCAAGAGTCTCAGACTGCATGAGCATGAACAAACGTGATGACCAGAGTCCCGTGACACACTGTGAGGCGGTTGTTGCCACACCGTTTGTTAGAAGGAAAGCGTTGGGGCCACACACCATTCTCAGACTCCAGGGAGGGTGTCTCATGCAATGCCAGCTTATGATTAAGTTGTTTGGAAAAATGAGTCCTTTATTTTATCTGAATTTCTAGTTGATTTGATTTCTCCTGGTTTGAATGTGATTCTCGGTTTGTGGAATTCCATCTGCACCCCTCTGATGGAAGAAATGTCGTCTTCTCAATGGAGTAAAGTTCACTCCAGAGAGAGAGCAGGTCTGACAGTGATCAAAGTATGCCACTCCCCTTGAGAGTGAACTCAGGATGACAGCACCAGTTCTTTCCATCAGAGTTAGAGCTGTGTTTTTTGGGCATCACCAGGAAAGCCACACTGAACTCTCCACCCACGATCATTTCAAAAGAACTTAATGTTTTACTAATGTTGACCGAATTTACTTCATTCTGAGGATGTTGGATTATATAACAAGGTGGAAAATATGACATTCACCCTACATAAGAAGGTGGTTGGACAATTTATCAAAAATAAAAAAAAATCTAGTTCCTGAAATACTTAAGAACTTTGTTGAGTGGGAGGAGGTGACCGCTGTGTTAACTTGAGGTTGACTTGAGGTTGGAAGTTCAGCTTGTAAGTTACCCCCTTTTTATAAAGAACCTCAACCCAAGCTGCAAACTCCTCCTGCTTCAGCTACACAGAGAAGACAAATGTTGTTTATTTCGAATAGCAGTGGCCTAAATTATTCTGTGACAGGTTGTCTGTCAAGTGCAAGACGCTGACCTCCCCAAAGAGACCTGTGCAAATGTTTCCCTCCTGTGGTTCTGCCTACAGGCATCTCAATCTTCATAAATTTTGCACTTTGTGTCCTGTGGCCCACACTTCATAATGGCTCCAGAAAATATCTAAAATTCATGTTTTTAGCATTGTAAGCCAATGTGATCTTAAAGATTTTACCGAGCCACTGAGACACCAAAGCAGTTAAGTATAACATTTCATTTTAAATCAGCAACCACTGCTATGAAAACAAAAACTGGATCAAAATGGGAAATTTGGATATTAAGCAAGCTAGTCAACTTATGCAAGCCTCATCTTCCCTAAAAGATGAAAGCGCTAATTCCTAATTAATAGATCAGGAAATAGACTTACATGAGACCAGAATGGTTTGTACAGTCTCCAGGACACAGCTAAGCTCTCCGCTTCCATGAAATATTAATCAATTGAAGACCATGAATGTGGGAGAGCGTTATCTCTGGAATGTTTATAAATTGGCTAATTTTCAAGATTCTTCATCTTCTCTATTGTCCTGTCTTCTAAGCAGCAAGCATATTTGCGCAGACACAGACTCCAAGTTCGGCTGGCCCTGCAGTTTATCCCTGGGGACCACTGACGCTGAAGCGGATTTTGAGCCATCTACCCCACCTTGCATCACTTCTAAGCACGACCTCATGCTATTCCCTTAGTAGGATGACTGCTATGAAGTCTAGGCTAAGAGAGACACTTCATCTTTCTCCTGTCTCTTACTGTTCAGCGAGACATCTAGAGAGCAAGCAGTGGTCCCGTGCTGGTGTCTCATAAAGGCCGTCTTCTTCAACTGCTACTTGAAGCTGCCACCTGGACTCAGGTGGGACAGCTCCAATAAAGCAGGTGTCATTTTGACAATGATCAGGCTCCCCTGCTGTGCCAAACACGACAGCCCTTTCCTACCACATGAAAAACTGCCCTTGTCATCACATGAAGAATCAAGAGGCTCCCTCTGTTTAGCCCACTCTGCTTTCTCCTGGTTTTCCGAAAGCCACCAGATTCTGTCTCCTGCAGACCTGTTTGCTCAATGCATAGAGCCTGAGCATCTCATGTCTTGTTCTCATTTGTGACCCTGCTAGGCCACGAGCTCCACTCGAGTCTCTCTGATGACTCATCAGATGGGGTACGAGCACAGAAACAGCTTTCTAATAGCAGCTAATCAAAATATCTGACAGTGTGAAAGTATGTAAGTATGCACACAGAATAATGCAAAGTAATTCCTACTAACAAAGAAGTGCCACTTAAATCGTGACTGCATGGAATAAATACCTGGATTAAGAGGTGGAAGAGAGGGAAGGCAGAAGTGAAAATGGAGTTGCTGATATCTGATGGACTCATCACACAGTCCTAGCAAAGCAAGCTGCCACCTCTTATAATTGATTAATTTTACAATATTCTTTATTGTTTGAAAATTCCATACATGCATATTAATTTTTTAATCAAATCTATCCTAAATCCCCTCCCTTCCAATTCCCCCTTTATCCCCCCCACCACTTTTCCCTCCCAGCTTCATGTGCTCTCTCTCGCTCACTTGTGAAAACCTACTGAGTTCATTTGGCACTGCCAGTATGGGCATGGGTGTAGAACCATCCACTGGAGCATGGGTACCCTCTCAGGGGCCTCATCTCTGAAGAAAGCTGACTCCCCCACAGCTAGAAATTGCCAAAGACCACCCAGATAGAGGAGGAAATTCATGTGCCATTCCCATCTCTATGTTGGGATTTTGGCTGGCTTAATGGATCATG
Organism: Ellobius talpinus; assembly: GCA_001685095.1. Lineage (NCBI taxonomy): Eukaryota > Metazoa > Chordata > Mammalia > Rodentia > Cricetidae > Ellobius > Ellobius talpinus. The sequence goes on along the minus strand of LOJH01033066.1, from coordinate 7,175 downwards.
TGCTGTCATGTGTTCATACACGCAACAGCCCTGTCATGTCCTGCTTTATTGCAGAAATCCTCTATCTTATCGTCTTCCTGCTACCTCTTCTGTGTTGGCCTTTGAGGGGAGTGATGGGTTCTAGATATCCCATTGCTCAACCTGGCATCTTTGAAATGGATTTTTTTTTACTTTTACAAATCAGTGAATTTCAAAGCTTGTTCACAGGTCCACTTTCGAAGGCTGTTCATCATTATCAAATCACTTCTTGCTTGATAGCAAGTGTATTTATTATTTTGCAGTTTTATATGTGTGCTTGTAAAATTGTATACTATAAAATTCCAATTATATGAATGCTTTAATGCATACACCTTGATTGAAGAACTCAAAAAGAATTAAGAGAAGTGGGTGGGGTCAGTGGTCCCAGAAGGAAATCTCAGCTTCTACTCTTAGACCCATAACCTCAGAAGTAAGATAAGACTGTAAGGTTCATTCTCAAGAGGGACCAGTGAGATCACTATTTCTAGCCATGGGTGACCCTCAAACATCAATATACTGGGAACTGTCAGTGGTTTGCCCAATAGGGTGCTCAGGATGGCAAAGATGGTTTAAACTAAAGTGATACCAATGTGTCCATGTTTCCACCCAGTGACTCAAGGCACATCCTTAGCAAGTCCCATCCAGCCACATGGGAACCAAACTCTATTAAACAGACTTTTTTTCTCTAAGGATGTAGATATTCTTTATGCTTGTTTTCCGACGCCAATTTTTCATTGTTTGAAATGATCGGTGTGTCCTTGTGGGTTTGTGCATGCCATCCTTGTCGCATTGTGTGTGCATTTACAAAACAAAGTTGGGGTAATAGGAAGATCTGTACATACAGAGTACATAGCTCTGTGCCCTATACACATGACTGAATGCTGTTTGTTAAAAAAAAAAAAGGTCGTTGGCCCATCTTCACTATGGTATACATAGAAAATGGTGCTGGAAGAAGCCCACATCTTCCTAGAAGTGCTCTAAGACAAACAAATACCTTCCTGGAGAAGGAATAAATTATGTTTGGCTATCATGCAAGGATTTGTCTGGCTCTGGCTGACCCTGACATCAGGAGCAGGGGAAGAGGAGTAATAAGGGCAGAGTGCACTGTTGGGCTAAGACAGATTCATACCAAATCCCACCAATTACACAGAGAAGAGGGATGCTCAATGCTCAATGGTAGGGCATTTTCTAGCGTTCATGAAGTCTAGGTTTGATTCTCAGCACTGCAAACAACATAGAACAAAAACCATAAAAACTCAGGCATAGAGTGATAAACTTCAGATTGGAACTACTAGCTAGAAAGAAGTATGGTGGCGACACTGTCACAGACATGGGGATCTGCAGTGGACAAACACAGCACACGGTTTGACCGGTTCACAGAAGAAAACCAGCTTCCTTACTGTGCCAGCTACAGTCTGGAAGTCTTTTCAGATATGCTCACTCTCAAACCATGGCCTTGCCTTGGGAACAGTGAGCAAATGCTTTAACTCAATTAATTTGACTAATTTAATTAAAACTTCAATTATTTGATTAAATGGACACTACAAACCAAAGAGATCTCAGAAAAATAAATCAAGCAGAAACGATTAGTTCATTTTCTGTTACTATGACAAAATGCTCAAGGCTAGCTTGATACTTTAGAAAGATGTCATTGAGCTCCCTGCCAGGTTTGGAAGTATTGAGGCCACACGGCATGGTAATTGTGCTGGTGAGGACTTCATGGTGGATGTCAAAATGATAGCATGAATATGTGTCTGATGGGAAGTCACACGGGAAGGGCCCCGTCATGTGTTTACAACAGTTGCTTGAAAGAACCAACTTCCCAAACACATCATTGCTCTTGAGGCCACGCCCCAGTGACCTAAACAATTCTATTTAGAGTCCATCAGCGCCAGATGCTCCCACCTCCCAACACTGTCATACTGGAGACCAGTCTTCTGTCACAGGACTCTCTGGGGATAGACAGCTCCTACCCCCTGTCCCCACTGCTGGGCTATACTGTTCCCTGTTCATCTGAATCAGGCTGACCTAAGGGCACTTCCGATGTTCTGAAGCAATCTGGTGCAGACCACGGAGAGACTTTAGGGTTGAACTGTGTTTCCTGCTAAGATGGGCAAGTGAGTTTAGCAATAAATTGGAAAATAAACACATGACTACAGTTTCTCCTGAAGTCGATGACTGAGAGAGAAACTTTATCAGAGAAAGCTCATTCGAGGAATGAAAATTCAGAGTCATAAGAATAAGAATCCTAGAATAGTTGAATACAGAAGATGCATTTAATTTTATTTACAGATTTCATAATAATTGCAATGCAGGATTTAGCAGGAAGAACTCAATATCATTGTTTTCCTAATCTTGTAAAGACAGAGGAACAAAGAGAGAACAAATATTATTTTAAAAGCATGGTGTAATAACAGAAGCAATGCCCTGCTAAGACTGTTCTCTGTAGGAGCTGCCGTGGGGGCATGTTTTCCCTGCAGCCTCGCATATTTACACGCTTTCAATCACTTCTGGCCACACACTATACACAGGCCTGTATTAGACACAATACAGGTGCAGCATTCAACAAGAGAATAGAATTATTTTTTCATTGAGACTAGGTCTTACTACATAGCCTCAGGCTGGTTTTGCTATGAGCTTATTGCTTTAACTTCCCAACTTCTGGAATTACAGACATGTGCCACCGTGCCATTGCCACCATGCCTAGCTGGAATTGACCTTGTTTCAGAGTTCACAGCTCTGACAGCTGGAATAGACAAGTAACAGCCGGGGAAAGTGGAAGATAATTATCACCAGATTGTTGCAGGGCTTAGGAAGGAACGGACCACACATGACTAGTAATCATGAGAGCTATCACTTTTTGAGGAGGGTGAGGTGGTGATGGTGGTGGAAGTGGCAGAGATGATTACAAGGTACTCACTGGAAGAGAGCGAGGTCATTTCGAGTAGAGGCTGTGATTTGAACAGAAATGAGGGCCTGATTGATGGCTCATTGAGTAAAGGTACTTGGCTGCCAAGCCTGATGACCTGAGTTCAATGTCACCACCTACACACACCCTCCAAAAACTACTGACCCACAGAGCAGGAGAGAACTGAATTCTGCAGATTGTCCTCTGACCTCCATTCAGAGACTAAGACAACCATGAACCCCATACACATTCACATATACAATTCATAAACATATGTAATCAGGCCATCATCCCCTTAGCAGATATTTATCAGACATCCTTGCTACAACTTGACATAAAAGAGAAAGGACACATTCAGTAAAGGAGCTGAGCTGAAATTACAATGTAAAATGCACTTGATTAGGAGAGAGAGAGAGTCTCATCACCATGGTGGGCAAGCAGGACCAAGCCTTGAAATGGGAGAGCATTAGGAGAGAGAGAGAGAGAGAGAGAGAGAGAGAGAGAGAGAGAGAGAGAGAG
>LOJH01033065.1:0-12687 GCA_001685095.1 Ellobius talpinus | reverse complement strand
ACACACATACACACACACACACGGGAGGGAGGGAGGGAGGGAGGGAGGGAGAGAGATCGAAAGGAAGAGAATTTTATTTTATTTTATTTTATTTTGAATTTGTATCAACCAGCAACTTTGAAATCAGGTAGACTTTAGTCTCCGAAAACTACAGTCATAGCATGTCAAATTTCAAGTTCAACATAAGTATAACATATAATTGGGGCTAAACTCTGTTTTAATTCCTAGATTCTAGAGAAGCAACAGGATGTCAGTGGGTTTAGCAAGTGTATGGGAAGAAGACAAAGTTGCAGGCATTCTCTCTATGGGCACTGGCAACTTTACCCAAAAGAGCAGTGCTGCCCAGCTTGCCCTTGAGTTAGGGTATTTATTGCCCTCAGAATACTCGCACTTTCAATTACATTTAGTCATTGTGTGTGGGGGGGGCAGCTTGAGGAGTCAATTCTCCTTCCTCCACATAGAATCAGGCGTGGATCATGAGACTTGGTGACCTTTACCCCCACTCATCTCACCTACCCCACCCCCACCACTTTGAAGAACTATTCATTATTCAGCAAATTCCATGTGATGCTAAGTGCCAAGAAGTTTCTAGTTATTTTTCCTCCATTGAACACCTCCCTCTCTTCCTAAGTTAGCGATACCTAATAGTTACTAGTACGCCTTCTAGACTGGCCTGGAACTCACTACATAGTCAAGGCTGACCCTGAACTTCTGATCCTCCTGCCTCCACCTCCCAAATGCACCGGTGATTAGGCTTGGTTCCGTGTGGTTCTGCAGATTGAGCTTGGGGTTATTCATGCAGGCTAAACAAGTACTCTACCAGGTGAGCTACATCCCCAGCCCCCTGTGGGTTTTTTGTCTCTTTGTTTTTTGTTTTGTTTTTGTTTTTTTGGGTTTTTTGTTTGTTTGTTTTTGTTTGTTTGTTTGTTTTTGAGACAGTGTCTTATGGAGTCCAGACTGGCCTCAAATCCAAATATATTTGAGAATAAATGTGAACTCCTGATCCTCCTGCCTCTACATTCCAAGTGCTGGGAAGACAGCTGTGCACCACCACAGCTGGGAGATGTTTCTAGAGCTCTGCTGCATTCAGAGTCTACATGGAGTCAGTCTCCCAGACCACAGGGGTCTCAGTGAACACGGCAACTACATGGGAGATCCATGGGAGGATGGTAGGAGGGAGGGGTATGGAAGTTTTCTGGGTCTCAGTGAACATGGCAACTATGGAGTGGAGATCCATGGGAAGATGGCAGGAGGGAGGGGTATGGAGGTTTTCCAGGTATCCACGAACACGGCAACTACAGAGCAGAGATCTATGGGAGGATAGCAGGAGGGAGGGGTACAGAAGTTTCCAGAAGAGGCAACTGCTGAACTGAGTGCTGAGGGATAACTGGTGACAGGGACTGAGCATGAGCTTGCCATGATGTGGGAAAAGAAATGTGATATTGGATACAACTTATTTCAGGAGACACTAGACCAGAATCACCAGTGGGACATAAGAAGTACACTTCTACACGCAGAATGCACTTCTGAGAACCGTGAAGCAAGGATGCAAAGCCGCGAGTCTTCATCAGGACTGGCTCTTCAAAAGTAGTGAGGATGGTGGGGTGGGGAGGCCAGGGAGCCAGCACACTCCTCCCTGACAACCCTCCCTTCCCAGAGGCCACAGCAAAGGCTTGGGCCATGACTCCCATGTAGCTTAGGTGAATGGACCACTGTCCCCAAGACTGTTTCCTTCGTGGTTATTAATGAGGCAATAACATTCTGTGAGTACTGATGAGACAGCACGTGACCTGCTTACAAAAGCAACTGACACAACCTGGTTGTCACCAAGTGCAGAATGGGGGCTGGGCTCTTCCCTGAGAGCTGCATACCGAGACACAGCACACTTACAACAGTACTGCCTGCCTTACAGCTTATCTTCTGGCCCTTACAGACCTGGCTTACTCTGATCGTGTGTGTGTGTGTGTGTGTGTGTGTGTGTGCACGCACGCGCGTGTGTGCATGTACGGGTGCATGTTTGTATGTGCAGAGGTGTTTGGATATGTATATGAGCAAATGTGCACATGATGTTGTGTGCATGTGTGTGGAGGCCAGAGGTTGATATCAGGGGTCTTTATCACTCTACATCTTATTTTTGAGACATAATCTCTCACTGGGCCTGAAGTTCCCCAATTCCGCCTGCCTCGTTGGCTTGAAAGCTCTAGGCATCCTCCTGCCTCCACCTCCCCAGCAGGAGGATTACAGGTGTGCTTGGTCACTCTCTGGCCAGGTGCTAGAGCTCAAACTCAAGTGCTTATGCCCGGATGGCAAGCAGTGCCCCAGCCTCCCACTTCCTGTTTACTTTGATTTAAAAGGCAAAACAAAAACTAGTGTTTCTGAAATGACAATGGGTCAGAAAACCTTCAGAAATGAAAGGAACCTCGCTGTCTATTGCTCCCACCTTGGACCCAGCAGGTTCATCGACACAAATCCACTTCCATCAGATTCAATGACTCCTAAAGGAACAAAGCAAATGTTTAAAGAAACATCACAACTGACAAAGGCATCAAATATCTCTGCTCTTGTAATTGTTTTTTTTACTCAGAAATTTAAAAAGCACGTATGATGTATGACACTCACTGGTAGGTCTGGTAATGCCAGTGAAAAGTGGCTTTAATTAAATGTATCTATCCAAACTTCCCTGCTAAGCAAGTGTATTCCTAAGGAAACAGCAGGAATGACACACAGTTCTGTAAGGTACGGGGGACCTCATTCTTTTTCTTCTTCTTGGAGGCTTTCAGAAGATCCGAGACCCATCTCAAAAGTACCCCGTCAGCAATATCTAGACCAGTCTATGCTCAAATATCAGATATCCTACATATCAGATATTTACATAATTCATAACACTAGCAAAATTACAGTTATGAAGTGGCAGTGAAAGTAATTTTATGGTCAGGAGGTCACCACAACGTGAGGAAGTCACAGCGTTAGGAAGGTCGAGAACCACTGCTCTAGATACATTTGACCCGATTCCTGGGGGCGTCACCGCAGCGCGGGATCACACACTGAGGATAACGTGGGTGTGCTTACCCAGGCAGAGTCCCAGTCCCCTCCTTACCCTCTTTGGATAGCTCCATGCCAATCTTCTTCAGGGAAAGCAGAGACTGAGGTGCCCTGTGCGCAGACAGAGAGGCCCGGCTGGTGACCCTCCCTGCTCCCTAGGAGCTGGGCTGTTTCACCCTTGAACTTCAGGTTCCCTGGGTGTGAGGTGAGCACTCTGGACTGCTGGGAGCATGAGACACACATGACAACAGATGCTTTGTGCTCTCTTGGAGTGGCCACTGCCCTTCAGGAATGGCTGAAGCTCACTGACTCGGGGACAGAAGGGGCCCCGGGTCCTGATGGAGGAGGTGGGCTTGTGGAGTCAAGCAGTAGAAGGAGGTGGGTCCCACAGCAAGTATGTGAGCCCAAGTTCCGGGGAAAAACATCAGCAGTCTTTTAACCTTGAGCCAAGGCAAATTTCTCTCTCTTTCCAAATATTTAAGCTCACCTTCTTGGCCACCCCCAGCCCCAAACAATCTATTCCCTCCCTAAAATTCACCTGTGACCTCCTTGACAGGAACCATTAACAGAAACCATTTCAATAGTTTCTTAATTTATTTAGACTATAAAATGGTGTTCGTGCTGATCTGTCTCCTGCCACTGTGTCAGAACACCACACACTGGGTAAACTGAAAATAGCAGAAGTTCGTTGTGCTTCCAGTTCTGAGGCTACATGGAAGAGCACGGTGTCAGTACATGAGGAGAAGCCTGGTGCAGTGCTGCGCCATGGCGGAAGGGAAGTGGTCAGCGATGGAGCCCTGCACAGTCAGCACACACCCTCCCTCCCTCTCCCTCCCGGAGGCCCCGGGCAGGCTCAACCATGTTTCCTGTGTGAATGGCCCAATATCTGAGACTGCTTCCGTCACAGGACAAATGAGCACTCAGAGCACAAATAATCAGGCTAGAGTTTCTCTACAAAGCCTACCACAGTCAAGTAAGAAGTGCGGGCAACTGTACACTTTGTACACAGTACTCTGTGCTGTCTTTGGATAGATTCTTTCTTTGAAAAGACCAGAAGCTCTGTTCTTTATCTCCAGCTACCAGTTTCCTCCCCGGCTGTTATTAGGGGAGATGTCACTCACCAAGGTCTTGACTGGATTGCTGCGAAAGCCCTCCGGTGTTCCACACCGCACAACCCTAGGCCAGGCCATCCCACGTGCATGATGGAGCGAGGCCAAGACGTCAAGTCACCAGGCTGGTGGATGTGACTCATCTTCTGACCCCGGTGAGGAGAGAGCTGTGTTCGGTGCCCACTGTGCACCTGTCAGCAGCCAGCATCCTGTAGGCCAGGAAAACATCGGCTCTTCCAGGAAGGGCTTTGTCTGCAGCTGGAACAGAGGCCACTGAGTCATGGAAAAAACCCAGGTGGATCCAGGAGTTCTGTGTTTACAGCAGATGAGTTCCCTGTCTCCACCCTGCCCAGTCACCAGCACAAGCAGACAACTAGCCCTCATTTTTGTTTGTCTTTAAGCGTTTACGGCCTGTTATCCACAGGGAATTGACAATGGCAGGACACACAAGGAATACGAAAGGAGGCATAAAGGACTAAGGATGGTCAGGAGGCTCAGCAAACACTTTTGCTGGACTCCTTGATCTTGCCTCTGCAGGAGCTTGTCCATCAGGGTCTCTGCTTGCTACCCACCATGCCTCACTCCCTCCTGGTCTCCATTACAGATCATGTTTATTTCCTCCTTTCCTCATGTAGCCCAGGCTAGCTTCAAGCTCACTGCGTAGTTGAGGTTGACTTTTGAACTTCTGAGTTCCTGCCTCTACCTCCAGAGCGCTGGGATTAGAGGTGTGTGCCACAGGTGGTTTTCGGTAGTGCTGGGGATGGACGCCAGGCTTTGAGCATGTGAGGCAAAGCACTTGGCCACTCCAGCTACATCCGCAACCCCTTTTCATTATTTATTTAGCTGCTCATCTACTTCTTCTGACCCACAAAAGAGAACTGGCTTGTTAAAACACACAGAACGAAAGGCAGACTGAGTGTCTAGGATAAGCAGGAGAACCGGCAGACAGCATGTCCAGTTGCCACCCGTGGGTTACAAGTTTCCATCCAAGAGGAATGAGAAAAACAGTAAGGAGAAGGTCCAGGTCGGGAAATACCCATCTTTCTAATGCACAGACTGAGGGAGGCGGAAGATCCCAGCCAGACCCTCAGGGGCTGAAGGTCACCTTCTGAGTTTGACTCTAGACCTGTTTGAGTCTATCAAGGACATTTTTATGAGGGATTAATAACTTAAGACTGAACTAGAAAATGGACTAGACCGCAGGGTTGGTCAGTTGTAGAAGTGGAACAAAATGTAACTCGAGCTCAGGTCTGAGTGCTCCCCAAAGAGCTCACCTGTGGGGCAGCAGGAGCCCCTGGGATGTGTTTCTGCAGCAGACACAAGCAGTGTCTGTGCTGGTGAGTTATCTAAAGGAGGGAACCTCAACTGAAAAAATAAACACCTCTGAAGATCAGGCTGTAGGCAAGCACATGCGGCATTTTCTTCATTAGTGATTGATGGGGCAGGGCCCAGCCCGTTGTGGGTGGTGCCTTCCCTGGGCTGGTGGTCCTGGTTCTATAAAAAAGCAGGCTGAGCAAGCCATGGGGAGCAAGCCAGCAAGCAGCACTGCTCTGTGGCCAGGACATCAGCACTTGCCTCAAGGCGATGGAAGTGTAAGCTGACACATAGGCTTCCCACCGGCCCAGCTGCTTTGGTCAAGGTGCTTCATCACAGCACCATGAACCCTAAGACAGCATCTCCTCCCCTCCTTCCTTAGTGAGGCACAAGCCCGGCTGAAGTTCAGGGACAGCAGTTCCTTTCACCCCAACAACTTGCCTGTGCTCAGTGCTTTGATGATCTAACTTCCTCCCATGTGTTTGCAGGATGAACGCTGGCGAGTGCGGCCTGGGGTTTTGCAGTGTGGATTACAAGGGCTTTTTGCAGTAAGCCAGCCCAGCCTCGGTGACTGTTGTCAGGGGTGACAACAAATGGGAGGAAACTGCTAGCCAGAGATAAAGATGAGTTTGTGGCCTTTCTAAAGAAAAGGCCCCTTCAGGGACAATGCCAGACATTGAATACGGTGTTCTGGATGTATCCGTTTGACTGTTTCTGCCATACTCCTCGCTCAGCTCTCTGGGAAGTTCTGTAGACAGAACAGATGGATCTGTGCTGACAGATTCCAGACCTCATGTGCAGCTACTGTCAGGAATACAATTGACAGGTGTTTCCTCAAGCCGCAGAAGCCAGCCCGATGCACCCCAAACCCAGTCTCCTACAATTTACTATACCCCAAAAGCTGCTAATACCCCCGCACCCACAAAAAGCTTATGCATTGAAGGCTTGGTCCCCGGATTGCGGCTCACTTGAGAGGTGACTGGATCGTGAACGTTCTAACTTTTTCAGGTGTTTGACACAGCAAAAGAAAGCTGACCCACACAGTTCTGACTCTAAGACAGCAGAGCAAAGATGACCTCGATTTGAACCACTGACAGGACAATATCACTGCCTTGTGGTTCTTTCTCCCTAATCTCCTCTTTGTTTGAGAAGCTTCAGAAAGTGGGTACTTTCTCTATTCAACTGTTGGTAATAAAAATACCACATCCTTGTTAAGTTTATTATGGAAAAATTAGAATACACACAGAGTAGAATGGTGTAATGAACTTCTGTGTACTTAGCACACAATAGTTGACTCACGTCCAATTTTGTTTCAAACACTACTTCCATCTATTTCCTTTCTCCCACATCATCCTAAAACAAATCAGATACCATACTGCTCTGTCCATTAATGTTTTAGCCTCTGTCTCTAAAATACAAACCCTTTCCTTTAACATTGTGACACCAGCATCCCAATTAAAAGTGATCGTAAATATCCCTACACATCTTCACATATCAAAACCTACACTCAGAAGTGTCTCAGGAGTATTCTAAGCTTCTTGTTTGAGCCAGGATCCAAATAAGGCCCACACACCCTCTTAAATGAGGATGTCATTGGAAATAACATTGTTTCATGTAAGAAGACATCTGTGACCTCTCCATAGGGCACCTGTGCTGTCTGATGATAGGAGACCTCCTCTTAAGAGGCGCCGGCTCAGAACAGTGGAACCTGCTGAGAAATAACATGGCCTCTGTTAGGTCTCATCCTCTACAGATCACACTTGAAGGCTGGGTGGACACACACTTCAGCTCAGGAGACAGGGTGCAGTTATCTGAATGTGGGTGGCCCAGTTTTAGGAGACTGTTGAGCTGTGCCACAGTGGGAGAGTCCCTCTGGAGGACGTGGGTCACTAGAGGCAGACCTTGAGGGGTTCCAGTCCAGCCTCCCTTGTCTGTTCTCTGCTTCATGGCCGTGGCTGCAGTGCGGCCATCTGCCTCATGCCCCTGCTGTCATGCCTGCCCCACAGCCGTGGACACGCATCCTCTTTGCCAGACATGTGGTCACTGTAGGAAAAGTAATGACAGTGGCATGGTCCTCCTCTCCCCAGCTCTAGCAGAGTCTCTAACATCTGGCCACTCTAAGGTGTACCTCGTGGCTCCTCTTCTACAGTGGAGACATGCAGCATGTATTATCAGGACTCACGTCAAAGCAGTGTGGATATATCAGTGTGGTCTTGAGAGGAAAACACAAATTTTAAAAAATATTTATATTATTTTTATAATTATGAGAGTTTGTCTGCATGTATGTATCACACTCGGTGTCCTTGGAGGTCAGAAGTGGGTGCTAGATGCCCTGGAATTGGAGTTGGAGACAGCTGTGAGTTACCATGTGAGTGCTAAGAACCAAATGAGGGTCCCCTACAAAAACAGCAAGTGATCTTAATTGCTGGGCCTCCAAAATCTGTTTCTTCGACTGCTTTTCCTTTTAGGGGCTGAATTTATCTTTTGAGCTCTGGAGGCCAATGCTTCAATTTACCATGTAGCAGAGACAAATCACCAGCAGGCATGCCATGATGGGTAAAGTCTTCCAAAGTTTCCAACTCCTGCCAGCACAGCAGAAAACAGAAGTTTCTGACCCGGGGAAGGGCTGGCATGCTGGCTAAGGCCCAGGACTATCTGGACCTGTGTTTTCATTGCGCATTCATTGAAGATGTTTGACAAGGGTTCACAACTTGCAAAATCCAGGGACTTGCCTGACTTAATTTAAATGCATAAATTTACTATATTTTCTTATCAAACAATTTTTACTTGCAACAACTGAAGTATGATTTAAAAGAGGAACATCATACTTGGAGGAAAAACGTCAGAAAGACCCTCATGGTAAAGCCAGACAATCTTTGCAAGACACAGAGCTGACACTCTTGGACTGACAGCAGACCATATCTGTTTCCCTGAAACAAAAATCACAAGGGCAGAGTTTGTTTTCAAGGTCATTTCCATTTCATCTCCATTTCTCAGGCTCAGGGAACGATGCTCGTGGCCTTCCTCAGGGCCAGGTAGCCTGTGACGACATCAGACGGCAGCCTGCGAATGTAGGAAAACTCTTCAATGGTGCTGAACCGCAATTTGCTCTGAGGGTCTGTGTAGTTGGCCTGGGAGACAGACAGACAAGGGAAGGACAGGAAGTTGTTGGTGGAGATATTTTAAGCACAACTTGAATCTTTTTCTACTTTACTCAAAGTAAAATCCATCTTCTTTATGTTTCACTGTCACAAAGAACACTAAATTGTGCCAGGCAGTGGTGGCGCACGCCTTTAATCCCAGCGCTTGGGAGGTGCAAGCAGGAAGATCTATGAGTTCAAGGCCAGCCTGGTCTACAAAGTGTGAGTTCCCAGACAGGATCCAAAGCTACAGAAAAAACCTGTCTCAAAAAAACAGAAAAAAAACCCCACTAAATTGCTCACTTTGGCAGACTCTTTCAACTTTCCAGACTTGAAGAACACTCCAACGGACAGTCTGGGGAAAGGCGAACAGCTCCATCCTCACTGGGGCTTCATGTGTGGCAGCCTCACTCCTACCACTACACCATGCTGAGTTGGCCACCTGAGTTCACACCTCATGCCAAGAAACCTGCCACATAAACAATTTAGAACACAGAGATCTTGTGGCACAGACAAATGGTCACAGACAAAAGCTGGAACAGACTGGAGCCAGGAGTCAACACACAGTGTTCTGAATAGAAAGGAGTAAGCCAAACTATATCCCTGAGCCAGAGGAGTAAAGAATATCCCACCCTCCTTTGGATTCTGTCCCTTGAGACTGGAAGAAAAAGCAGGCTGCCTGCCCATGGGGACTCAGCAAACTGCTTCTGCCTTGCCCTAGCTTTAGGATGACAGGCAGTGTTCACAACCCCCAGCAGCCTCTAGATTCACAGCATTCATCATAGCTTTGTAAAACACAGGTGTAACACACCCATGCCTTCTTCCTGTGCCCAGGCAAGCTGAATTACTGCCATCTAAAGAATAAAACTAAAGCTTTTCACAGAGAAAAAGAACCCTTCACCAGCATCTTCTACCTCAGAGTCTTTGGCTTCCCCCGAGAAAGCCACTGTTAGTGGGGATCCTTCCAGGCTTTCAAAATTTATGTCTTACTAAACAAACCAAGCAGAGAAATTACCCTGTGTGTGTGTGTGTGTGTGTGTGTGTGTGTGTGTGTGTGTGTGTGTCTTTACCATACAATCCACACTGCTTGGCATCTTCTAGTCAAGAATGTACCCTGGAACTGTTCCACATCAATCTAGCTCACAGAAAACAGCAACACATCTCAACAAAAGACCATCATGGGACCCCCAACACTTTGCTAATAGTCGTTCAGAAACATTTCTGCGTAAGTTTCTCGCACATCCTATTTCTCTGGGGAGCTGCATATAAGGCAAACTGCCAGGTCATAGGTTTCTTTCTTTCTTTGTTTTCTTTAAGAAAATATGCCAAGTTGTCATTCAAGGGAGCTGCATCAATACCCTTCCTACTCCCAAAGAGCAGTGTACGAATACACAATCTCTTCATCCAGGCTGAAATATACAATCAAACATTCTCAGTCCTTCCATCTGATAGTGTTTTCCCAGCTACCAGTGAAGTGAACTCCTGATCACCCATATTTCTTCTGTCACTGCCTAGCCTAGCTCTTCCCCACTTCTTTTAAAGAACTATCTGTCAGTGGTTTGGGAGTAGAGTTCTTCATACGTTCTTAAAACCTTAATTCTTATAGTCAGAGCCTAGGTAACATATATAGCAAGACCTCTGCTGATGCCACAAAGGCCTGGAATAATGGTCTTCAAAATGGTGCTTATGCCTCTTCACAGGTGAGAACCACTGTACCAGCTGACGGTTGCTTGCCAGGGTTGAGGAAAAAGCGGATATGCCAAGGAGACAGCTTCTGAGTCTGTTCATAAACCATGACTTCCAGCTGCACAAAATGACACAGGGCAAGATCCCCATTTCAGGATAGAACAGTAATGGGGGCCACTTACCAGGTTTCCTACCTCAGACGACCACTGAAATGAGCACAGCACACATTCAACAGGAAAGAGGGTAGAGACCAATGGCCAAGGAAACAAATCATGGGAGACTCAGGAAGTAGTTCTAGTGAAAAGCTGTGGGATCAGATTGCTAGATGGACAGACACAACCCAGTGAAGAAGGCTGGGAATAGAATAAACAAAGAAAAAAATTCTTTAAAAATTTTGTTTCTCTAAAAGATAACTAAAGCAAGAACTAATAATCTATTTTGTGCTATCTTAAGCAGAAATATGACAACAAAGAACAAGAATGCGCTGGAAAGGGATTAGTCCATGAGCCTCACACTCCAGAAAAAGCAGTGTAGTGCTGAAAACAAACTCAGTGTGGCAAGATGAGCATTAGATCTAGGAGGGCAACCACTCAGCTTTTTTTTAAAGGGGGCATAAATAAGAATTAAAATGCCCAGTTAGCCTCGCTCCCTCATGAGGAAAGCGCGTGGCATAGTTTCATAGCAGAGCACTCTGTAAAGAACCTGACCTGCAACCAGCTGTGCTGGCTGGCACAGGCCTGTAGTACCAGTGCTTACGCAGCTGCGGTAGAGGGTCACATGAGCTCAGGAGCTCACGACAAGCTAGAGGAGTTGGGAAGAAGACTACCCATCTCAAAATACACACACACACACACACACACACACACACACACACGTACACACCCCTCTGACAAAGCTGCCGAAAACAAGGAAAATTTGAGAAAGTGCCACAGTTAAGAGTGGTCTAAAGAGTTATGACAACTAAAGATGATATGCTATCCTTGAAAAGATAGGACACTGGGCTTGGGCAGAATCTAAAAATATTTGCCTTTTTTTCTTCATCTCCAACCTCTTCCCAGCCTGCCTTTCTCTCTCATGCTCCTTCTAGCTGGTGGTACTGAGGATCAAACCATCCTTTGCACGTGAGGCAAAGCTAATCACTAGACTACACCTGGCTCCAAACTAAGAAAATTAATAAACTGTGGTAACAATGCCATCTCTAGTGGTTCACTAATCATAACAAACCCACCTCAGGTGTTAATAATGGCATGAGCTGAATTGGGAGCGTGAGAACTCCCCCTGGACAAGCCTCTCAGTCTTCCTGTAAACTAAACTGCTCCAAAGTGTTTAAAAGTGCCCAAGTAGACCAACACATGACCAAAACAAGGGATAAAGGCATGCAGATAGATCAAAGAAAACAGGTGGATTAAATACACCCATATTGTGAAATATTTGTTTAACTATGCAAAGATGTGTTGCATTTAATTATGTAAAGATGTGTTGCCGTTTTACCTTGCCTGCCTAAGGCACCTGATTAGTCTCATAAAAAGCTGAATAGTCAGTATCGAGGGAGGAGGGATAGGCAAGACTTCTGGGCAGAGAGAACAAGAGGAGGAATTTAGGCTCAGAAAGAAAGGAAGAAAGAAAAGGATACAACAGGGGCCAACTAGACAGACATGGAGGAAGCAGGAAAGTAGGACATACAGAGTGAAAGAAAGTAAAAAGCCCTGAGGTAAAACGTAGATGAACAGAAATAGGTCAAATTAAGTGAAAAGAGCTAGTAGGGCAAGCCTAAGCTAAGGCCAACCATTTATAATTAATAATAATTCTCCATGTCTTTATTTGGGAGATGGTTGGCAATGCAAAGAAAATTCCAACTACATACAGCACCCAATGTGAGGCCCAAATTTCCACATAGGGTCTGAAGAAGCTGACAAAAAATACAACTCCATTAAGAGGAACTGTTGTGCAGCAGAGCATTTGAACAATCAGTATGCTAAGTAGAAACAGCAAGTTAAGTAAAAATGCCTGCCCTGGTGCATACCTAATTCCTAGAGCTGGGGCAGTTAAATGCAGCTCTTGGCTTAAGGCTCAGCTCTCATGAACTCGAAGGGGTATATAGCCTGCCACTAGAGCTGCACAGTGGAGGACCTGGCTGCCACTTAGCAGTTTAAGGTTTTGCTCACATAGTCAAAAAACACTTTGAGTGAACAGTAAAACAGGTCCAGACTGGAAAAACTTTAAACAGGTTACAGCGTAAGTAGGTGCTTAAGAAAGAAAAAAAGCCCAACAAAATCCCAGCAAAATTCTTCAAAGACCTCGAAAGTACTCAACTTCATTTGGAAAAGCAAAAAACCCAGGACAGCCAAAACAATCCTGTGCAATAAAAGAACTTCTGGAGGCATCACAATCCCTGA